>PVJC01027968.1:0-22777 GCA_004026665.1 Murina feae
GGGTGTGTGTGTAGGGTTTGTAGGGTGTGTGTGTGTGTAAGGTTTGTATGGTGTGTGTGTAGGGTGTGTGTGTAGAGTGTGTGTGTGTAGGGTGTGTGTGTGTAGGGTGTGTATGTATGTAGGATGTGTGTGTAATTTTCCATAGAGAGATCTTGGCCCGCATTATGAGGAATCAGAAGTTGAGTTTGAGTTCAAGTTCTGATTTGACTGTCTGTTGAGTGACATTAGGCAAGTCATCTGGTCTTTTGGGCTTCATGCTCTGATATTCCACAGTTCTTCAATCTCTCTTCTCTCTAAGAAAGAGGGAGTCAGTTCTCACTGGGCAATGTCTCACTTGGGGATAACTGCTTGACAATTGTGATGTTTGCCTCTGCAACTGTGATCCTCAGAGGAAATGACCTCAAAATCTCTGTGCTGCTTACGGTATGTTATAGGCTTTAATAACAATACTTTTTGGTGATGGAGGTGGGACTGATAATGAAGTTGAAAGTGCATGAACTTGAACACTTGTTGTATTTGAAATCTCTTTCATTAGGAAGCCTTCTGAATATGTGCTAGGAAATACTGCTCCCAGGAGCATAACCTACCCATGACACTCACTGCCTTCTCTTTCCAATTTTTATTGGTGATATACTCCTTATAGAACATGTCTCCCTAAATAAAGGACAGGGGGAGGATTAACTATTAAATATTTAACTTCAATGCTCCTTAACTTCAGTGGTTTAAAATTTTTAAATTTTTACTTTAAAAATAACTTTCTGAGATTGCTTATCCAGGGTTAATAAGAGGCAAGCGCAAGAAGATGTGACTGTGAGAAGGCATGACTTAGAATTTTTGCTGAACGCTAGATGTAATGTGTTGGGTAATAGGAACTGAGGCAACTTGGCCTTTAGTGTGAGATTTTCTTTTTCTGGCAAGAAGCTTGGCTGTGTTTACTGTGGCTACAGATATCAGAGGCTTCACGTTCTTCTGCTGTCTTTGTTTTTGTCCTCTCTGTTGTATTTGGGTTTTCCCAGACACTTCTTCAATTGTCTGTGTTCTGCAGTTCTCTCAGTTGTAATCCTCTGTTATTATCCTGGAGCTCTGGTAATAGGATGGCAAGACATCGGGATATTCTCTCTCTCTAGTCTATTACATACATAGGTGATAGCAAAATATTAGGACAGCTTATATATATTCTATTATAGTACATATACACATTACAGTGTATGTACTATTATATTGGAATATTCTGTTATATTGGGATAGTCTATGTAATATTCTATTATTTTATGACTAGATACCCTTTTTAGGTATCTTTTTAATGATAGGATAGAGTCCCTGGGCTGTGACTTTCAAAAGTGGTTTTTGTAGTTTCCTTTGACAGCTGACCTTTGTTACAAAGAACAGAAATAAGAATAGAATGCTTTGGGCATATTTCAAAATGGATAATTTCCACGTGTGTATATTTCAAAATGATTACTTTTATTTTTCTTTCTTTTTTTTTTTTTTACAAAAATCTTTATTGTTGAAAGGATTGCATATGTCCCCCCTTCTCCCCATTGATCCCTTCTAGCTGGACCCGCCCCTGTCCCAGGCCTTCACCACCCTATTGTCTGTGTCCATGGGTTATGCATATATGCATCCAAGTCCTTTGGTTGATCTCCCACCCACCCACCTACCCACCCACCCACCTCTGCCTTCCCTCTGGGAGTTCAGTGTGAGTTCCCAGAAATTTGCCTATTGCAGTTTATGTGTTTCCATGGGTGCTGGTTCCAGATTGTAACTTCTGCTCCTAGTAAGTGGTGATTCTCTATATTTTCCCGTCTTCACTTTTTGAGGCAGTGGCTGGTTCTATGATCCAAGTTTTCTGATGAACCTAAGAAGAGTTTCTGATTTTCAGTTGTTGAAATTTCTTCTTGTTGTGAGGACAGGAGTGACAACATCCAAGCTCTTTATATATCAGAGTGGAAACTATGTGTCTTCTATGTGGACCTAAACATGAAAAGTAAAATAATAGAGCTTCTGTAATAACCATGCAGAAATATATCTTCATTACTTGAGGCAGATAATATTATTAAATAAGTCAAAAAGCACTAACTATAAAGAACAAAATGGATAAATTGAACTTTATTAAAATTAAAAATTCAATAGACATCAAGATAGTAAAAATACAACTAAAGAGTAGAAAAAGATATTTGCAATACAAAAAGAATTAATATTCAGTATGTATAAAGAATTCCTATGTTAAAGATTTGTATTAAGAATGTGAGAAGAACTCATACAAATCAAAAGAAAAAAACACACCCAATTTTTAAAAATGGTCTACAGTCATGATTATGTATTTCCCAAAGATAACATCCAAAGAGCCAGTGAGCCCATAAAAACAACATTAGTCGTTAAGGAATCACAAATTAAAACCATAATAAGATAACTCTATACATCCACCAGAAAGGCAAATTTAGAAACAAAACAATAAAAACCTACAGTGTTGATAGTGATGTTGAGTAACAGAAATTCTCACATGCTTCTAGAAGTTTATTTGCATAACCATTTTGAAACATTGTTCAGCAGTATCTACTAAAGCTAACACATGCATTCTTTGACCCTGTAAATCTCCTAGGTATGTATTCAACACAAATACATCTAAATGTGCATCAAAAAACATAAACAAAAATGTTTATAGAAGTATTATTTGTAGTAACCTGTAATAGAAACACCCATATTCTAATAAAGGTAGAATGGATAAATATTTTGTTATATTCTACAGTGAAAATGAACAAAGAACTGATGTAATATTAAGTGAAACAAAACAGCTAAGAAAGAAAACATACTTTATGATTCCATGTATATAAAATGGAAATATCTGCACAAAAAATCAATAATGTTGAATAATGGTTATCAGAAGTAGAGTGGGAAAGAACAAAAGGAAGACTTCTAGTGAGGAAATGATCTACTTCTTGATCTGGGTGGTAGTTACACAGATGTGTTTACTTTGTAAAAGTTAGCCATGGTGTTAACTGATGATTTATATGTATGCTAGAGGCCCAGTACATGAAAATTCATCACTGGAGGGGGGTCCCTCAGCCCAGCCTACCCCCTCACAGTCTGGGAGCCCTTGGGGCGGGAGGCAACCCAGAGATCAGGATAAGGTGACACCCCATCACACCTCTGTTGCTGCCACTGCCGGCAGCACAAGCCTCAGCCAGCCCTGGTTACCTGAGCCTTGAGCGGCCCTGGATGACTGGGAAACCATCCAAGGCTTGCCTGCACCTCAGGCATCGGCTGGGTAGCCCCTATCTGAGACTTGCCTTCACCTTGGGCCAGCCCTGGGTAGCTGGGAGGCTGAGGGGAACTGGGGGACTCCAGAGGCAGGGATGAAGAGACTGGGTGCCATCTTGTGGCTATGGGCACTACCATCTTTGAGGGCATGGCATTCAATTAGCATATTCCTTCCTTATTGGCTGTGGGCTCCACTATCTTTGCAGCCTGCTGCTCAGTCTCTTGGTTGTCCCTCACTAACCCCCCTGCCATCCTGGTCGCCCCCATACAGCCTGTTCAGGTATCCATTAGTTTGTTTTGGTTGTGAGGGTCGCTTGGGCTTTTATATATATAGATTATACTTCCACTTGAAATTTTAAAAAATGGGCTATGTAATACTATGTAAAGTGTTCTCCAAAATTATACACACACAAACACATTGGAAAAATACATTCCAAAATGTTAACAATGTGTACAGAGGAATGGTAGAATTTTTATTTTTGTGGGCTTTCTTGTTGATGCACTTTGCAAATTTACTTCAATGAACCAAATTACTTTTATGATTAGAAAGTATTATGAAGTTTTACTTGAAATGAAGATTGCTGAAGCAACTGGTGCAGGATAAGTTTGGGAGAGGTATTGGAGAATCAGAAGGCATTAACAATATCCATGTGAGGGGGGAAGAATGCCTGAACTGAGATAGTTTGTTTGGAGAGTGAGCTGGTATAGTAAGCTGAAATCAGGGGTTCAAAAAGAGTAGAAGGTCTGGCGCTCTCTCTCTCTCTCTCTCTCTCTCTCTCTCTCTCTCTCTCTGTGTGTGTGTGTGTAGAGATACAGTTTGAAAGATGTTGGGATTATGTTTCCTTGGGACATCCAGGTAGAGATGTATTACTGTAAACAGTTCAAATTGTTACCTAAAATGTCGAATCTTACCATTTTTATGGCTATTATTTGATACTTTATTCAATGTAACTGAATAAAGTGAGTCAGAAAATAGAATAATTTTACTTGTAACATCTTCCTTCACTTGCTGGCCCTATGCATTCACAAATGAGGTTTTTTAAAAATATATCTATAATAATAAAAGTGTAATATGCTAATTAGACCAGACAGCTGAACAACCTTCTGGATGTCCTTCTGGACATTCTTCCAGATGAAGCTGTGGTGGTGGGGGCCGAGCAGAGGGGCAATGAGGCAAGCAGGCAAGTAGTTAGGGGCGATCAGGCAGGCATGCAGAGTGGTTAGGGGTGATCAGGCAGGCATATAGTTGAGTGGTCAGGAGTCAGCAGTCCTGGATTGGGAGAGGGATGTCCAACTGTTGGTTTGGATCTTGCCTAACCTGGCAGTTGGACATCCCCTGAGGGGTCCCGGATTGTGAGAGGGTGCAGGCTGGGCTGAGGGACCTCTCCATGCATGAATTTTGTGCACCAGGTCTTTAATATCCTATATAATAAAAGGCTAATATGCAAATTGAATAGCAGAGCAACCAGTTGCTATGAGGCACACTGACCACCAGAGAGCAGACAATCAGCACAGGAGCTGCCCCCTGGTGGTCAGTGCACTCCCACAGGGGGAGCACCACTCAGCCAGAAGCCCTGAGCTGGGCTCATGGCTGGTGAGTGCAGCGGTGGTGGTGGGAGCCTCTCCCACCTCCATGCAGTACTAAGGATGTCTGATTGACAGCTTATAATCTATGCTAATAAAGGGTAATATGCTAATTAGACTGGGTCAACTGGACATCTTCTGGATGTCTGACTTCCTTCCAGACATTTAGGGCCTGACCAGGCCAGCAGGGGGTGCAGTTAGGGAGTGACCAGGCCAGAAGGACGGTAGTTAAGGGGCAACCAGACTGGTAGGGGACTAGTTAGGAAGCGATCATGCTGGCAAATAGAGGCAGTTGGGGGCAATCAGGCAGGCAAGTGAGTGATTAGGGGCAATCAGGCAGGCAGGCAGGCAGGTGAATGGTTAGGAGTCAGTGAATGGTTAGGAGTCAGTGGTTAAGATATATATATCTTAACTAATAAAAGAGTAATATTGAAATTAACCATTTCTCTGGGACGGGGTAAGCCACGCCCACCAGCCAATCAGAGCGGCTGTATGCAAATTAGCCCAGCCAACATGGCGGCCGCCACTCACGGACCTGAGTAAACGGCAGCTTCCATTGCGGCAGGAGTGAAAGTGAAACTGCGCTCGCTCCGCTTAAACTGGCTCTAGCAAAACACAAGTTTGCAACAAAATAACAATCATAGAATCCTCGGGAGCTGAAGGAAACAGCAGGCCTAAGAGTAACATTGTCTCATTATAGACACCGCGAGGTGAAGCAGAGAGGAGGCTTCGTTGGGCCAGCTTAAAGGAACAGTGCATCAATTATAGAAGATAAACAAACCCCAGAAACCTGCAGCCAGCCAGCCTTGCTGGGACATTGGGTCAATGGGAGCTGTGGGCAGCTTTAAAGCCTGCAGACAGCCATCAGCTCCTCACCCATGCTGGCCACAACCCAATGGGGTGAGGGACGTTACTGGGGGGCTTGGCCAGCCTGGAGACAGCCATCAGCCCATCACCCAGGCTGGTCAGGCACGCCAGCAGGTGGACATCCCCAGAGGAGCCCCAGACTGTGAAAGGGCACAGGCCAGGCTGAGGGACCTCCCAAGTACGCAGAGCGGCTGCAGGGTGGAACAGCACAGGATCCAGGACCAGGGAGCGGGAAAGAGGCGGCAGGGTTGGCGGCCTGCTTGGCAGCTCCCCAGGCCCTTTGTGGGGCACCGGGGAGTGGGAAAGAGGCAGTGGGGGCTGGGGGCATGCTTGGTGGCTGCTCAGGCCCTTTGAGGGGCACCGGGGAGCAGGTAAGAGGTGGCGGGGGGTCAGCGGCCTGCTTGGTGGCTGCCCAGGCCTTTGCGGGGCACTGGGGAGCAGGAAAGAGGCGGCGGCCTGCTTGCTGGCTGCCCAGGCCCTTTGAGGGACATCGGGGACTGGGAAAGAGGCAGCGGGGGCATCTCGGCCTGCTTGCTGGCTGCCCAGACCCTTTACAGGGCACCGGGGAGCAGGAAAGCAAGGCTGCAGGGGCCGGGGTCCTGCTTGGTGGCTCCCCAGAGCCCTTGGCGGTACTGGGGAGTGGGAAGGGAAGGCAGCAGGGGACCGGTGAATGGGAAAGAGTTGGCGGCCTGCTTGGCAGCTCCCCAGGCCCTTTGGGGGGCACTGGGGAGCGGGAAAGCAAGCTCTTGGGGGCTGGGGGCCTGCTTGGCGGCTTCCCAGGTCCCTTCCGGGGATCAGGGAGCAGGAAAAGGCTGGCCTGACCACGAGGCGGGATTTTCCCTGCTTTCTGGTGGCTGGAGGAAGATGGGCAGTAGGCAAGTTTGGGAGACAGGCAGCACCCAGCCCTGGCCACAGCTCAAAAAAGAGAACAACATGCAGCGGAGGGCAAGCATCTGAGAGATCAACATAGAAGGGGTGCCTGCTCCAAGCCTGGGGGCAGGCCCCCAGCAGGTAGACACAGGAGGACTGCTCCAAGCCTCAGATGCGGCTGGGGGCAAGTCCCCAGTGGCCACACACACACACACACACACACACAAGGAGCCTGGCAGACTGGGGCCTTCATAGGATATCCACTGAGGGGTTCCAGACTGTGAGAGGGGGCAGGCTGGGCTGAGGGACCCCCACCCTCCCCCTCATGCATGAATTTCATGCACCGGGCCCCTAGTGTGTGTGTGTGTGTGTGTATTTGTATATATATATATATAATGGGGCTAATGTGCAAAGTGTGCCCTCAGGAGTTTGATCACTTGGTATGACATGCACTGACCACCAGGGGGTGGCACAGAATGAAGGAAGGGCCCAGCCAGCAGCAGGAAGGAAGGCCCTGGCCAGCAGCCAGAAGGCCCAGATTGGCTCCTGATTGTCGGCCAGGCATAGGCATCCTACCTGTGCAAGAATTTTGTGCACCAGGCCTCTAGTATCATATAAGTGAGAAACAGATGCCTTAATGAGTATCCTCCTCTCTATTGGTACTTTATCCCCCTAAGTTGAATTTCTATGGCACAAATTACCCATCAGAAAAAAAAAAAGGCACAACTTCTTGCAAGACAATGTCTGAATACAGGAGATAAAGATTAAATGGCTGAGAGCTATAATTGCATCATCATTAAAGATTCCCTTTATCAGTATACCTAATGTGAATTGAGATAGAAAAAAGAAGTCTTATTAACAATTTTGAGATTATGCAATAAAAACTTTTCTGTATCAAGAGAACCTAAATAGATGATGATATACAGACTACTTTAGGTATATAAGTAGCTCCTTTACACTCAACTCTTTCGGGAGTTTGTGCATGTGCATGGTTCTTTACTGCACATAGTATAAATATACTTGGTCTTTAAATTATAGTAATTTGCAGCATAAGAGGCAATTTGAATAGACCATCATCCTTAGATGACATAGGAAGAAACACATATTAATAATGAAAAAAGTCCAAATTTCAAACCATATGCACAGTTGAGTCTGCAAAATTTTATTGCTAGATTTGCTTAACTGAAAATATCTTGCTCTTTTTTCTCTGTGTCCTACATAATGCCACAAAATAATTCTTAGACTTAGATGCCCAGAATGATAGAAGTATCTTTCAGAGATTAGTTGTTAGTGTGTGTGTGTGTGTGTGTGTGTGTGTTTAAAAGAATAGTTTATTGATTTTTAGAGAGAGAGTAAGGGAGAACAGAGAAACATTGATGTGAGAGAGAAACATCTATTGGCTGCTTCTTGCACACCTAATACTGAGGGTCGAGCCTGCAACCACCAGGAGTCATACCAGCCACCTCTCGGTGCATGAGACAATGCCCAACCAACTGAGTCACACCAGCCAGGGATGGTTGTTAGTTTTGTTCTAATTGTTGGCTGAACAGCACAAGATACAACTTGACAAGACATGACACAAAGGGAACAGAACACAAATGTACTCACAACACCAATAGCCCCAAGAAAAGTGCCCACCAGAGAAAAGAGAATTAGGAGAGAGAAAAGAGAGCAAAAATGTTAACGAGAAAAGGAATAAAAGTAAGAGAGAAAATAAAAAGAAAAAAGAAGGGGAAAATATACATATTTGGGGAGAAAACTCCATAAAAGAAACAAATAAACCAAAAAATGCAAATAACAAACATCCAGAAAAAAAAGGGGGTGGGGGCAGAATCTGTAGAGGCAGGCCTCTATCTAGAAAGTAAGGTAAAGGAATTGAATGAATCGGGAAATGGCCACTGTTAAGTATAGAAGAGGTAGAAAGAGAATAAGTGGATAAGAAGAAAAGTAAAAAACAAAATAACCAGTAAATAAAAAGATGAAAAAAACATTTTTTAAAATTTATCTAGCTATATATTCATTTATTTTTGGAAAAGGAGAATAGAGGAGAGAGCAGAGAGGCTTGAGTTTAGTGAGTGAAACTAGTTAAGCAATTAGGAGAAGGAGAGAGCAAGAAGGAGAGGAAAAACAAAAGCATAAAACAATTGGCTAGCAAAGATAGAGAAAAGAGAAGGGTGCATGCACTTGGAGCAGGGGAGAGGAGATTAGATATATGAGTAAGCCAACAGAGACTACAATAATAATAACGCATCAATAAAGCAAGTAATGAAGATGAATTTTTAACAAGGGGTAAAAAGAAAGGAGAGAGAAAAACTAAGGGACAGAAGAGAAACAGGTTGAAAAAGGAAGAAGCGAGGAAGAAAATGGTGGGGAAAAAAGAACAAATAAGATAAAAAATAATGATTAAAAATAGAATGAAGAAAAATAATACAAAAAAATAAAAGGTTAACAAAGTAAAAGAAAAAAAAAGAAAAAAGTACAGTGTCATTCACTTCAACCAAGTTTTAATGTCCCATGGGGACTGGTTTAATACCCCCCTTTATTGTTCTGTCTGCCACTTCTTATTTTCCTGTTAGGTAGTGAGCAGTGTGTTGAAGTTCCTCGTGATCTCCCTCTCCTCTATGTGCGTTTCCACAGCCTTGGTTGCAGGCAGGCAGGAGCAATCTGCCCGCTTTGTCTGTCTGCCTGCTTTCGGTCTTATTTACACAAGCATCTATTTATGACATAGGCTTTAGGTGGGGGTGTTGCTGTATTGGTTTCTGGGACCAAACAGCCCCTCAACCCAGCCCCATTCGTGAATTGAGTCTCTTCTCAGGGTATCTGGTTAATAACTCACTCTCTACCATGGCTCCCTGGGGCTATTCAAATTCTTCATTTTCTCTGCAAAGCTCAAGGTTGAGTATGGCTGCACTAGCTGCCCACAGGTGCTTCTGGAACGGGCTGGCTCTTTAGGAGAAAAATAACTGCTTAGGGTTGGAGGGTCCGGAATGTCCCAGTGCAAGATTACTGGTTACCTCTCCCTGTCCTGCTCCTCTCCACATCTTCTTCCCAGCCTCCATAAAACTTGCACCTCCACTGATATCACAGCCTCAGCAAGTGTTTGTGATTAAAATGACCTATGAACTGGGTTTAATGAGTAAAAGCAAGGAAAATATAAAAGCCAAAAAATAAAAATGCGCCACTGCAAGTTTCTCTTCCCTTCCCCTTGTATCACACAGATCAGGCAGTTCTTCAAGCTGCCTTTTTGGGTGCAACCTCTCATAGCTGTGGACTTAGATCTAGATTCCACAGCTGCCAGCAGCCCTGTTGACCTCCCTTCCACAATCAATTGTTATGCATGTCCCCAAGGGACATGGACTTGGTGCAGCGCAGGTCCTTCCGACCCTCTCATCTCAGCAGTTGTGCATCTCTCTCTCCAGCCCAGATCCCCAATGTGTTCTCCAGGCATCCTCTGTCCTTTCCAGCCATGGATTGTCTCATCAGCTGTGTTTAATTTTCCAGTTCTGGGTGGATGTTATTTGATTTATTTGTTCCTTCTATCTGCTCTGTGAGAAGGCACAGGACATGTCTGCCTATTTTGCCACCATTTTGGGGAAAAAACCAAAACAAAACAACAACAAAAAACTTCTCTCACCTTTTTCTTACAGAATCCAGACTCAACAATGAAAAGTGGGAAAAGCAATTTTGAGAAAGAAAGAAATTAAGGCATTAAGAATGAAAGAAGGAAGAAAGTAAGGGGGAAGGGAGAGTAAAAAGAAGGAAGAAAGGAAGGAAAAAAGAATGAAGAAAGAAAAAAAGGAAGGGAAAATGGATGCAGAATAAGGGCTAAAAATATATAAGGGGTCTGATTTTAGAGGGATTCTGTCTATACCTAGGCTTTTGACTAAAAACAGCAAAGTTTAACATTCTGTTGTGACTGTTTAAAGATAGAAGGGAGATTTAACAATGAATTCAACGTCAAGAAATGTTTCTTTAAAAAAATATGGATACGAACCCTCCTTTGGCAAGCTCATTAACATAAAATGATATCTTTATTATTTGTCAGTGTATTTCTAATCACTTGTCATCTAATGCAACAATAATCCAAGCACCAAGATGTAGAGGGTGCCTACATCTTGGAAGATCACCTGAGCAAGGGTCATCGGCTGAGTCCAGTGCCATTGGCAAAGCCATGTCCTGGAAACATATCTTGCCAAAGGGCAAGAATGTTGTCAGTCCTGACCTACAGCTCAGGTGCCAAGGGATGAATCTAAGTTCAGCCAAGGGCCAGGGGTGGATGCAGTTATCAGGGTCCAGAGAGGCCTGACGATTCTGAGAAGCCACAAGAATGAGGAATTACAGCTTGATCTTTAACCATGATTTCACATAATTTTCTTTGTCTTAAATTCTAGTAAAACTTCCTGGTATCACGTTGTATATAATAAACATGCTGCACTAGCTCTGGGTCCCTGTCTCTCCACTGTCTCTATGTCTGTCTCCTTCTTTTTCTCAATCCTCAGGAGCCCCTACTCAGGACTCGTTCTCTAGCCATGCTGGTCACGGCTGGAGAAACCCCATACCAAGATGAAGTATTGTTGAAAATGTGAAACCAAACCTATAGTCAGACATGCCCTTAATAATGCAAATGTATTTGTGAATAGCTAGGAAGACAAATTTATTTATAAAAACAGATAGTGTCAGGAGAAGATTAAAATATATATGCACCACATAGATGAAATAATTGTAATCAGGACAGTGGAATTACCACAATTGGAGAATTTCACTGAATAGCTGAATTTCATGTTTAAAACAATCAAATTTTCGGCCTCATTCAGTCTCACAGTGTTCATTTTTTTTTTTTGATATCCTGATTAATTTAAACCATGGTTAATTGAAGACTGAAATATTTGAGATACTATAGACAAGAACACTCTACTATGGACAATTTCCACCTGAAATTTTAAGATTTAGAGGCTATGTAAGATAGAGTGAGACAGGCAAGATAAATTATGCATTCTACTAAATTTCTGTCATGGAAGTAGAGGTTTTATGTATGAAGATATAAAGGAAGGGGCATAAAATGCTAAGGTTAAAACATTTGTTTGAAAAGAGAAATATAAATAGTTTTGAACGAATTTCAGTGTTCATTGGGAGACTAGATTTCAGAGTTTCAAAGTTGCCATCCTGAACCAGGCTTGCATTCATGTAGTATTTTCTTACAAAGGGAATTTGCCTGTTCAAATGCATTTTAAAAACTGTTCATTCTTTTCATTATGATAAATTAGAAATTTTTGTAGTAAAACTGTTAAAATGAATTAAAATTAGAAGTGGCTTTATAAAACAACTATGTATATTTAGACATGATTTATTGATTCTCAGTTTTTCAGATCTAGACAGATAATTTTAAAACACTGGTTACTATAACCTATACATTCCCCACTACACCCCATGTTCCTATCTCTTTAACTAAATTGCTCAGTAGCTCTGCATTGCTGTCAGTAGACAGCTGACAATATTTTCACAATATAAATGGCTGGAATGATGATATTCTCATAGTATAGGTACTTAATGTTGATGAGATGAATGCCATAGGATAAGTTATTTCTTCAGGTAACATCATATCATCCTCGGAACAGAATGTGGAAGCCAGTCCCAGATATCTGCCTCTAATATTGGAGTAATATATTGGTCGTCATAGAATTGTTGCTGGTAGAAATGGGGTCCTTCCATGGAGTTGCAAAAAAAGCCTTTTGGGACCCACCTATGCAAAGATGAGATGTAGTGGTAAGATTTATTGGGATAGAAATAGAAGACTGCCCCCCAGATTCCCAATGTCTCATCTCCTACCATCCCCCTGTGGTAGAAGTCCAATCTTGTCTTCATCAAGCCCAGAAGAAAAGCCAGAGTCCACAAATTGTACTATCGGTTCAGTTCGGTTTAGTCTCTGTCCCCGTTGAAATAGTGTAGCCTTTGTTCCTAGCTGTGCTCTGGCCAGGGCTCTGTTCCTTAGCCTTCTTGGAGTTGTGTGCTTGGGGCCCGCATGGCTGCTGTGAAGAGAGAATGTGAAAACCAGCAGGGGAACTGAATGAAGGGATGGGTATTACTGGGAAGAGGAAGAGCTTGCCTTTGTTAGGCTGATTATATTATCTCTGGTTTGGGAAGGCCCAAGGCCGTGTTTCAAACTAACCAGTCAATTTCCCAGTCCTTTGAAGGCTTGTGCTGGGGTCTTCCCCTTACCCAATCATTTCCTGGACCATCAGGGATTCTGTATCCCTTATCCAATCCGATCCTTTTCTCAGGCTAAGTACCTCCCTTTTATGGTCGTGCCTATTGAGCATGCCTCAAAGCAGAAGGACGTTCCCTCGCACCCAGCAGAGGATTTTCACTGCTGCTTTATCCTTACCTCTCAGTAATCTCAGCTTTATCTCTACCCCTCAGTAATCCCAGCTTTATCCTTACCCCTCAGTAATCCCAGCTTTATCCCTACCCCTCAGTAATCCCAGCTTTATCCCTACCCCTCAGTAATCCCAGCTTTATCCCTACCCCTCAGTAATCCCAGCTTTATCCCTACGCCTCAGTAATCCCAGCTTTATCCCTACCCCTCAGTAATCCCAGCTTTATCCCTACCCCTCAGTAATCCCAGCTAATGGTCAATAACATCCTTCCTGCACTTTAGGTCCCAAGGGCGGAAGATGCCGAGGTCCTCTGGAGAGTCTATGAATGCTGCAACTCCCTAGTGAAGCAGGCTTATTGTCCAAATCAGCCCCCTAGTTTATTATGTTTAATGTCTGATTCCTTTTGCTTCCTTTATTAATATTTAGCTAGCTAACTATGCTAACAGGATTATGAGCCTTAAAGATTTGTTCATTAAAGCTATTAAAAATGAACTCACACAATTCTGAGCCAACCCTTTTCTACTATTATCATTTTAATAGTGATATAAATTAAGGTAAACATTTATCAGTAACCAAATCTGTTTTATGATGCCCATATATGTTGTCTTTTAATCCTCATGACCCCGCACCAGTGGTGAGTTCTCCTGATTGGATTCAATCATCATTAGACACTCCAGAGCATCTGAATTGTTGAGACAGGGATTGTGAGGGAGGACAGTCTGAGGTCTGCCAGTGATTATTATGGAAATCATCAGCAAGATAAAAGATAGAAACCTAAAAGGTGATAAGTCTTTCTGTTTCCATCTGAAATAATTATTCTACAAAAAGCATGAAAATATCAAATGTTAGATCCAAAAGTAACCTTGGTCTATCCAGGCTAATATCCTTATTTTGCAGGTAAGGAGCTATGCTGGTTCATTGATTATTCATTCCAAGATCACACAGCTAATGAAGGTATATTCTCTAGGATCCCAAGTCAAAAGCAACATGGCTGTAAGTGAGGAAAATGAGAAGTAGATGAAGCAGTTCATAAGACTATGTTAAACCTCTGATGAAAGGACTACAGAGGATGCAGTGAAAAAGCAAGAATGTGTGAAACTTAGAGAAGGTAGTCAACTACATGCCCTCACCACACCATACATAGCTGTCCCTCTCTAGTGTTAGAATCTGGCTACATATTCTCCCAAGTCCTGTGGTCTGTGGTTGTTGTTTTTTATTATTTCCATGACTTTCTGGTGACTTACAGGCTGTGTGTGTGTGTGTGTGTGTGTGTGTGTACATTTTGACCATTGACCTCATTTATTTATCCTAGCATAATGACAACAGATTGAGAGTTAAAAGAAAAAAGAAGGAAATTATGAAATATGTGATAACATGGATGAACCTTGAGGGTGTTATGCTAAGTAAAAAAGCCAGTCACGGATAGACACATTTCCATGATTTCACATATATGAGATATCTAAAATAATCAAACTCCTAACAATGGTGGTTTCCAGGAACTGGGATATAATGGATATAAAATGGATATAAAATGTTAGTCATAAAAGATGAATAAATTTTAGAACTCTGTACAACATTGTGATTATAGTTTAACCTACTGTATTGCACATTTAAAAATGTTTTTGAAAGAGGAGGTCTTATATTAAAAATAAATAAATCTCTCATTTCTAATATCAAAAAGAAAGCATTCAAACTGAAGTATGGCTCAAAAATAAAAACAGTTAACACAATTGTTTAAAAAAGAGTTAAATGGCTTTAGGTATTTTACTAGTTATCTTTCCCTTAATTCAACCATAGTTTCAGCTGAGGAGGTTAATGAAAGAGACAAGTGTTTCCTATTCTACTTATTTTCCATTTTTTGGTTTTTGTAGAAATTCATGGAGTTTTCTAATATCTGCTGCAGGAAGATAATGAAACTCATGATTTGGGGCAGTACAAGAACCCATGGAAGGAAGTTTCACATTTAGTGAGGCAAATAGAATTTCTTTAGGCCTTACTGTTTTTGAAAACTCTAAAAATTTGCTTAGTGGTTTTGTAGTGATTTTGTGACTGTAGAGCATATAAAATATTAAAAAGCTATCAGAGGATAGGATCAAAATTCTCTCTTAAAAGCAGTCAGTGGCACTCTACCAACTAGCAATTCTAAGCTACTGTAAAATCAAAATTGCTAAAAAGAACTACCATCCCAAAGTATTTATATGTTTCTCCTATCAGTCAGCCAAATACTTGTCTGTGTGTCCATGCATCCACCTAATGTTTATTGCATGCATGATTTAATGCCTTTCAATACATTATGCTACAGAGAATGTAGTAACTAATATGCAGAGCAAAATAAGTATGTTTTCAAGTCTTGCTGTGTCTGAAGTTTTAGTGCTATATGCTACAAATCATTTTGATTTCAAGTAACACAATAATACATTTCATTTATTAAAAATTCAAATATGCCAGACAAAGCAAAAGCACTCGTTTCAAGCTTGAGTATTTGGAGTGTATCCTTCTAGATGGAAATATATACATTTCCATAGTTATATGTCAATAGATTGATGTTGTATGTGCTATTCTGCATGCAGCCTTTAGCACTTAATACATCAAGGAGAAAATTGATTCATCAGTACAGTTGTCCTAAGAAATATCTTTGTGGTAACTAGGGAATGTACTTTTATCTTTGGTTTAATAGTCATATTCACATGTCAAACAGAAAGAGAAACTATGATAACATTCATCTTGTCTAGTAGTGAAAGTTGTGAAGCAACTATGGGGGGATTTCTAATTTTCTGGTGGTTTTCTTTCTAAATTTATGCTTTCTACTGGAGAAGAATTGAAGAGTTAACATAGATAAAAGTGTAAGCATTGCTGCCTGCACCGAAAAGTTAAAATTGCAATTCTCCTGATAGAGTTGTCACTGGGGAAAACACCACCTGAAATTTATAGTGATTGACAAGTTTGGTTAATACAGGCAATTCAGGTGCTTTGGCCATGAATTCTAAGATGGATGAGAGTGGATCACCATATTCTTCATATGCTTTCTCTGTGGGACAAAATGACTTCATAGCTGACTAAGTCTGTGGCTGAGGGGCTAACCTCCTACATGTTAAAACAAGTGCCTCAGTCAAAGAGGAACCATTTGAAAACCAGCAGTGCCGAGCACAAAGTCATTTCAAGGCTTTTTCTCCTCTTTGCAATGAGATTAATCATATTAGTATTTTACTAATATTATTTATATTGAAATTGTAATCATCTATGTATATATAAGCTTAAGTGACCAGAACACCAGAATGACCAGACAACTGGTCACAATGATGTGCACTGACCACCAGGGGGCAGATGCTCAATGCAGGAGCTGCCACCTGGTGGGGAGTGCACTCCCACAGCCAACCTCTCATGGTCTCTCCCCCTGTCTGGCAGGTCCTGGCTGGCAGCCAGAATGCCCCGATTGGCCCTGATCCCTGGCCAGGCCTAGGGACTCCACCCAGGCACACATTTCATGCACCAGGCCTCTAGTCTTCTAATAAAACAGGGATTGGAAGAAGTTAGCTGGACCATTTCCTTCTGTTTTGTAAGCTCTCTTGCCTTTGCATAGTGGTGAAAATATGTGGATGCATAACTTCTATAGATGCCATGATTAATTATTTCATTATAAGTAGCTTATTGTAACTGGGCCTCCAGAACATGGGGAGAGAATACAATTTCATTCACAAAGAAGATTGAATCAATTTTAACTCTGGCATCAAACGCTTTGAGTTGGTTGACTTCGCCAGTTGTGTTTGGTCCTGGGGAGAATGAGGTCTCATTGTGCAACTTCAGCAGCAAGTCCTAGCTTCTCAATGTTAGCCAAACCAGCCTTCTTCTTCAGAGGCCAGTCTCCTCCCAAAGCCCCAGAGAGTGTAAACAAATCCCTTTCTCTCAGGGTTACAGTAAAAGCCAAGTCATCACCAACACAGTAAAGTAAACTGGGAAAGGAGAGGACCAATCAAACCTCTTTCATTCTGGGACTTAAAGAAAGCACTTAGAAAACCTTATAGTCTGCCCATCAGATGAGAAAAAAAGGCCCTAATTAAGTGGGAAGAGTACTCATTTTAAGCACTCTAAAAATGTTAAGATTTAAAAAATACAGTGCTTTAGGTGCTGTAGAGCTACAACAAAGAATACACTAACCTTAGTATTTACACACCAAGAGTCCGCCAAGCCATTTCATAATGTACCTTAAATAAATTCCATGCTTTCTCAGAAAAAGACGCCCCCTTCCTCCCCTGCTGATGGCCCGCACCTTCCCAGGCATGTGAATTGTGTAATAATTTTGAAGTTCTAGTGAGGCTGGTGGCTTGAAGGTAAAGCTGATGCCCATAATGTTGTTGCCCTTGGTGCTCAGAACTGTTACTGCTGAATGGCTTATTTTTTTATTATGATATTTTCTCCATATGATTTTGACTGAATAGACCACTTTTTTGTCACACCAGTTTCATCTACATGGTCTGTGTTCTGGAAAGTGGAATTAACACCTGTTAGTTCCATTTCTATTATTTTTGCCTATACAAAAAGCCACCCCAACCAGCATGCCCCTATATTCATTCTATTAAAGCCTATTATTAGTAGTTTAATTAAGCTATTGATTGTGATATTTATTTATTTTCTACTTTTTTCATAGCTGCAGAAATTATTTTCTATTACTCTAGTCATTTGCTGGAATTAGACTCCTTCTAAAACCTTATGAACAGCCCATCCAGCATGGTTCAGTGCTTGAGTGTCAACCACGAGGTCACTGTATGATTCCATCAGGGTACATGCCAGTGTGGGATATGCAGGAGGCAGACAATCAATGATTCTCTCTCATCATTGATGTTTCTCTCTCTTTCTCTCCCTCTCCCTTCCTCTGAAATCAATAAAATATTTTAAAAAGAAAAAAGGAACTGATTTTTAAAAATATATACAAAAACTTATGCATAGTATAACTGTGGCACTGCCTACTGAAATGAGATAATATTAGCAGAAACTCAGAGATTTTTCTTTTAAAAAAAGAGAAGATTTTAAGACCAGCTTAGGAAGGTAGTAAAAATACAATGACCATAATTGTATTTGAATTATAAAACTTCCGAATTAAAACAGGGACTTAAGAGACTATTTGCCCTGGCTGATGTGGTCAGTGGTTAGAGTGTTGGCCTGTGTACCCAAGGGTTGCAGGTTCTAGACCAAGGTCACAGACTTTGGTTACAGGTTTGTTCCCTGGTCCGGTCAGCGTGCGCGTGGAAGGCAGCCAATCTATGTGTCTCTCTCACATCGATGTTTCTCTCTCTTTCCAGTTACCCCTCCCTTCCACTCTCTCTGAAAATCAATGGGGGAAAAATCCTCAGGTGGGGGAGAGAGAGAGAGAGAGAGAGAGAGAGAGAGAGAGAGAGAGAGAGAGAGAGAGAGAGAGACTATCTAGTTGACCCCTTATTTTACACAGTAAGAAACAAAGGAACAAAGAAGAACTCTGGCCCAAATCACATAACTGGATTAGGAGTAGAGGGAATGGAGTCTGTTGTTTGATTCAGTTGGAAATCTTTCAATTTTACATGTTCAATCTGAGAGGCAACATTTAAAAACTCAGCTGTGGGGCAAACATAGTGCATTTTAAAATATTTTTAAAATTTTAAAATTTATGGATAATGTGTCCTAAATATATAATTATAAGATTAGAATAGCACTCAAAGGTCTATTTATGTCGACTGCAGAAATAATACACTAAAAACATTCATGAGTATATATTACTGTTGTTAATGGTGTCTTAGATCTCTGATGAGTATTGCTGTGTGTGTGTGTGTGCGTGTGTGTACATGCACAAATTCCTTTGTGAGAGTAGAACAAATGGATTCAGAGACAATCAGAATCTCCCAAACTGTTTTGTCTATTTCTGGCATCCGCTTTGACCAGAATAGCTTTTTGAAGTTTAGACGCATTTTTTCTCTCCTTCTCTAGTTGGTGGTTATGGAATGCATGATAATTTAAAGTGAAGTAGGAATGTGGGGCAGGTTAATTTGTTCATTTGTTCTACCCATCTTTCCACCTATAAATCTGGATGGATTTGGGGAAACAATAAAGAACACCTCTTTGCCTTCTCAGTTTCTGCACAAAGTAAATAAAATAGAAGAGCCAGAGAAGAGGAACCAGCCAGAAGCATCATAGCTGGTGGAGCTCTTTGCCTGTGGAAGAAAACAACGAGCTGGGAAAAGCGTTGGCACGTTTTCACTTATTGACTTCCTCCCAGGGCCCAGGCACAGTCCTTCCGCTTTAAGAGCTCATAGACAAGTGGCGTTATGCATTATTACCATCAATAGAGATTTGCAAACATTCTAGGACCAGGAGGTCTAGAGTGTTGACCTGTGCCTGGGTTTGATGATGCTCAGGCTGGTGAATGGGAAGTACCTTTTGAGATGTTCAGCTTTACTTTTTGTCTTCAAAAGACGAGAGATTTTCTGATGCTGGGGAAGGTAGTGTGTATGCTTATTTCATTGTGGAAATGTGTATCTATTTTTCATTTGAAAATAGAAGGTGTTTATTACATATTGAATGACTGGTAGTTTGAGCTCAAGCCAATTTCTCAATAGCAACAAGAAAAGAACAGCCTCAGTTTAGTATTCTGAACAAGAACTCCAATTAGTCTAACAATTGATTAAACAATTCCTTCTAGTTAGATTTTCATTTGCTCATTGGAGTTGATGAAACTGCACATCAGTTTTGACACCCTTTAAGTACACCCTAATCCTAAGATATTACGTACTATATTTTTTCATATGTTATTTGCATTTAAATTATAAGTTGTTAGAGCTTAAAATTAATATTTTCAGCATTCCGTTCAGCATTGTGATGCCCAGCACCCAATATATTTTGATAATAACCTTGAGTTTAATCAACTGGAAAGAGCCTATTGGAATCAGAAACCTGTATCATGTTTGAAGGGAGACAGGAAGACATCTGCCCATGGGATCCTGGACTGAAGAATTTTTGTACAGTAAGTTGCCTTTTCAGACTGCCCAATGCCTATTGTGGCTTTGAAAAGGGAAGGGAAATCACCTATTTGATGGTTGTCAGTCATTTCCTCTGAGGGTCCTGTGGCTGTGCGTGTGTGATTGTGGCTCTCCCAGATCTTGAGGGGTTGCTACAGCATCGTTAAGTGTACGAAGTACTGAGTTGGGGCTATGAAGAGATATTTGGTAATTAGGAATTAGGTTATTCTATGAAAGATTATTTAACCTTCTGTATAGTGGAAAAAATCACATATTTTAACTGAATAGTTTAAAGCTGCTATAATTTTAGCAGTACTTGTATTTTCTATTATATAAACAAATAAATTGCGATGGGCTAGCCTAGGAACCTAACCACCAATTATAATATTATTTCTATGGAAATATAGATTTTCAGGTTCCACAACAGTAGCCTAATAAATGAACTTCGGAACACAACCTTTTTGAATGTTAAGAATTTCCTATGTTTGTATTTTTACTATTTCTTTTGATATTTTTTCCTATTATCTCTCTCGGTGCTGAGGGCTAATGGTGATTGAGTGTGATTATGAACACACTACCTAGCTGCCCTTCTACTCAGGTAGCAGGTACTAAAAGACCATGGTATAATATAATAGGAAATGGAGATGATAACAGCTACACATTTCCTACTTTTCAGTAATGATAGAAAAATAATTGAGACGATATTTGTGACTGCTAGGAAAAAATATGCTATACGGAAATCTGAATGCCATTATTCTCCGGCATGCTGTATGAGGAAGAAAAATGTAAACATAATTATTGTTCATTCACTCCTTTATGCCAGGCTGAGTGACCTTTCAAAGTCCTGTATTCTGAACAATCTAATGGGCCCTTTTCAAACACCTATGGATGGCAGCTCCTGTAATCCCTTTGCTTTCACATCTGAAATGTATACAATATCACTAACCAGCCCCCAATAGGATTTTTATTTATAAACTTAACAGGATGAAAAATCAGTTTCAATTCCTGGAGGAAATAACTGTCTAAGGCAAGCCAAATGCATTTCTAAATAAGAAGCTGGTGAAAGCAGAAAGTTCACTGTTCAAGAAATGTTTCGTCACATGAAGAGGCTGGGAGAGGATACACAGAGAACTCCTGACTTTCTCCCTCAATAAATTCCTGATGAGGAATATTAACAAATGTGGGGTATTTAGCATGTCCCATCTTCCTGTTCTTCCTCTTCAAGTATCAGTTATAGCAAAGCTCTGGAAAAGGCGAACAAGGAGAAAAATAAAAGCTGAAAGTTCTAATCAAAACTCTAATCAGAAAGATGACAACTGGTGAAGATTATTAAATTTTCTTTGCTCCCTTGATGAATTTAATAAAGAACTAATCAAAGATCATTAGAAGGCTTTTGTGCCTGGGTGGCATTGTAACTGGATTGCAGTCTGAATTTGTGTTTTAGTGGGTTTTCAGGGTGGATTGGACATGTAAATATATTTAAAACTATAAATGGTTAGACTTCTTTTTAGCATTTTTAGTTGATGTACGACCCATGAAAATGTATAAGTTGTTTATTGTGCTCATCTATCCTGCCAACTAAAAATATAGAGCATTTTGATTTTGATCTTTAGTAATTAGAATTTTAAAAATTTGTCTCAGTGTCTAGCTCAAAAAATTTTTAATGATCTTTGATTAGTTCTTTTCTTAAATTAACAGGGAAAATAAAAAATGGTATCATTTAATTTTCAGAGCATAAAAATATGTAAATAACTCTGTAGCTACCAGAGCTACTAGAAATTTATAGAAAATTATGGGCAATATTTTAAGCGGTTTCTCACTCCCCCTACCAATTCTGAACACTTACTTAATGTTCCTTGTTTTCAAATGATTTCCTCATAGCCTTCCAAATACATTTTAAGAACTACATTTATAGCAGCTTGTAACGTATGCTTTTCGATTTCCTTATGACATCTGTACTCCATCCATTTCCAGTGCTGTTTTTCATGCCTCAGAATCTGATAGGTCTAACCTAGTCTCCTCTCCAACCCCAACACTGCTTAAACCCAGAAAATTTAGGATTTTTGGCAATTCTCACATTCTCCATCTCAAAGAGCCTCCCAGCCCTCTGAATATATATATATATATATATATATATATATATATATATATATATATATATCTTCTATAATAAAAGCAAAACATGCAAATGTGACCGTTACCACCAGCCAATCAGAGTGGCTGTATGCAAATTAACCCAGCCAAGATGGAGGCCAACAGCCAATCAGAGTGGCTGTATGCAAATTAAGCCAGCCAAGATGGAGGCCAACAGCCACGGATCTAGAACAAACCAAAGGGTTCTGTAGCAACTGCCTGGCTATGGCAGTTGGAAGTGGCACCAGGGCACCAGCGCACAAGGAAGTGGGAAAGCAAGGTGGCGGGCCGGGGAGCGGGTAAGAGGTGGCAGGGGGTCAGTGGCCTGCTTGGTGGGCTTCCCAGACCCCTTGCAGGGCACCAGGAAGTGGGAAAGCAAGGTGGCGGGCCGGGGAGTGGGAAAGAGGCAGTGGGGGGTCAGTGGTCTGCTTGGTGGGCTTCCCAGGCCCTTTGCGGGACACCGGGGAGCGAGAAAGCAAGGATGCAGGGGCCGGGGTCCTGCTTGGTAGCTCCCCAGACCCCTTGGCAGCACCGGGAAGTGGGAAAGGAAGGCAGCAGGGGATGGGTGAGTGGGAAAGAGTTGGCGGCCTGCTTGGTGGCTTCCCAAGTCCCTTCCGGGGATCAGGGAGCAGGAAAAGGCTGGCCTGACCACGAGGTGGGGTTTTCCCTGCTTTCTGATGGCTGGAGGAAGATGGGCAGTAGGCA
>PVJC01027969.1:0-22944 GCA_004026665.1 Murina feae
AGATGGAGTTACACATATGTTGATATATGTGCAATTTGGTATGTATGCTATTTTGTTGTTTTGACAGCAAGCTACAAAACTTCATATGTCAAATTTCCTGAAGATATTTCATAGATATTTTTACGCTTAAAAATGTCAAATTTTGTGCCAAAAAAAAGAGCATTTGCAGGAACTTTTAATTCATCATTTTGAAGAAAAAGTTATCGTATACTTCGGGAAGCTTATGGTGAACATGCTCCATCTCAAGATACTGTGAACGCTGGTTTAAAGGCTTTAATAGTGATGATTTCTATGTGAAAGACAACGTCCAGGTCAACTTAAAAAGTTTGAAGACCAACAGTTATAAGCATTATTGGATGAAGATGCATGTTACACTCAAAAACAACTTCCAGAAAGATTAAAAGTTGCTCAACAAACAATTTCTGATCACTTATACGCAATCATTTACAAGCAATGGGAAAGATTTTAAAGGCAGGAAAATGGGTGCTACATTAACTGAATGAAAGACAAATGGAAAACTGAAAAGTCATTAGTAAAATGTTGCTTCAGCGGCATGAAAGAAAGTCTTTTTTGCATCGAATTGTGACTGGTGATGAAAAGTAGATTTATATTGAGAATCCCAAATGCACAAAATCTTGGTTTGATTCAGGTCAACCATCAATATCAATTGCAAAGCTAAATCACTTTGGAAAGAAGACAAAGCTGTTTGGTGGGATCAGGAAGATGATGTGTATTATGAGCTTCTAAAACCAGGTGAAACCATTAATACTGTTTGCTACTCACACAGATAACCAATTTGAACCACACTTTGATCATGTAATGACCAGAATATGCCAGGAAACACGGCATTACTTCATGATGACGCACCATCACACTTCAAAACTTGTTAAAGACACCTTAAAAGATCTTGCCTGAGCCCTAGCTGGTTTGACTCAGTGGATAGAGCTTCAGACTGAAGGGTCTCTGGTTTGATTCTAGCCAAGGGCACATGCCCAGATTGTGGACTCAATCCCCAGTGTGAGGCATGCAGGAGGTAACCAATCAGTGATTCTCTCTCATCATTGATGTTTCTATCTCTCTCCCTTCTTCTCTGAAATCAATAAAAATATATTTAAAAAAAAAAGATCTTGCTTGGGAAATATTAGCTCACCTGCTATATTCACCAGACCTTACGCCTTCAGATTGCCACTTGTTCTGATCGATGGCACACGCATTTTCTGAGCAGCACTTAAAAACATACGAAGAAGTGGAAACTTGGGACTCTGAGTGGTTTGCCTCAAAACAAAAGTTCTATTGGGACGGTATCTACAAATTACCTGAAAGGTAAGGGATATGTATAGCTAGCGATGGACATTACTTTCGATGTTTCTCTTGAAATTACTGTATTTTTTATAAAATCCGCCATTATTAACTGGTACACCTAGTGTGTTTACTAGTTGTTGGATCCAATCCCTTATTTAAAAAAATCATGAGTCCTATCCAGTTTGGCTCAGTGGATAGAACATCGGCCTGCGAACTGAACCGTCCCTGGTTCAATTCCAGTCAAGGGTACATGCCTGGGTTGTGGCCTCGATCCCCATTGGGGACTTGCAGGAGGCAGCAGATCATGATTCTCATCATGGATGTTTCTATTTCTCCCTCTTCCTTACTCTGTGGAATCAATAAAAATATATATTAAAAAAATCATGAATAGTAAGCCATCTCTTGTGACAAAGATATTTATTGTGAGATACTAAAGTAAAATGTCATCAATTTATCATTCATATTCATTGAAATACCACTAGCAAGATTGTAAAGTTTTAAAACTCTACGTTATAACTGTAGTTACACCTATATTTTTATTTCCGACTAGGGGCCCGGTGCACAAAAATTTGTGCACTTTGTGGGGGTGGGGGTGCCTCATCCTGGCCTGTGCCCTCTCACAGTTTGGGACCCCTCGGGGGATGTCCACCTGCTGGCATGCCTGGCCAGCCTGGGTGAGGGGCTGAGGGCTGTTTTCAGACTGCCCACAGCCCCCTCAGGGTTCGTGCACTGGGGGGTGGGAGGGCTGGTGAGTGCAGGCGTGGATGTTTCCCGTTGGGTGGCCCACCATTGCACACGCCTGGTGGGCCCCCACTGCTGAGGGGACACACCTGGCGCAGAGCCAGGTGGCAGGCGGGGGGGGGGGGTGGATGCTGGTGCATGGTCCCTGGGGTGAGGGCCCTGCTGCTGAGTGGACACACCTGCCTCCCTGTGTGCTGTGTGCTTCGATGGCACCTATTTCCAGGCTTCAACCTTGGGGGCAGAGCTGGCTCGGTCCCTCCGTCCCCAAGGCTGCCCTGCCGCCTGGGATCGGCAACCGGATCTATTTCCAGGCCTCCATCACAGGCGCCCTGCTCCTCCCCCGGCAGTTGCGGCCTGTGCGTTGCATGGCTTCTCCGGGGCTTCCGGCCTCTGCCATCTTGGCTGGGCTAATTTGCATACAGTCGCTCTGATTGGCTGGTGGGCGTGGCTTAAGCATCCCAGAGAAATATTATGCCTTTATTAGATTAGATGATAGAACCCATCCTTCAACATACTACACGTGAGTCAGACAAATAACACTGGTTTTGTGTTCAAGAAAGGAACACCTTCATTAGTATTTGCACTGAGGTACCAGAATAAATGTACAGGAACAATCCACAACTGTGCCTTTTTTATACTATATAAAGTATTATTTTGTAAATACAAATCTAAATATCACATATAGATGTACCTAACTACTTATGCAGAGGAAAATTACCTTTATGCCACTTAAATTTGGGGAGATGGAAAACATTCTGTTATATATCATTAGCTGGAATTTTTGTTTTAAATATATTTTATTGATTTTACAGAGAGGAAGGGAGAGGGATAGAGAGTCAGAAACGTCGATGAGAGAGAAACACCGATCAGCTTCCTCCTGCACACTCCCCACTGGGGATGTGCCCGAAACCAAGGTACATGCCCTTGACCAGAATCGAACCTGGGACCCCTGAGTCCGCAGGCCGACGCTCTGTCCACTGAGCCAAACCAGTCAGGGCAATTAGCTGGAATTTTTAATTAAAATTTATAAATGTTAAGTTCAGTGTGGTAGAGGCAATTTGGTACAATTTAGCATCCTTACTTTTTGACAAATTTTTTAGAGACTTTTCTCATCATTAGTAATAATGATTACATATGACCTGTATCAGTCTGCAACCTTATATAAGGTATCAAATGTTTTATTTCCCAAGCTTTATATTCAGTCTTGAAGAAGTTGTAGATTTAATTTTTGCAGAAGTCTATATCAGTCCTGTTGTTAAAAGGACTACAGATATGTTTTTATTCAATTTTAGTAAAATGCATTATGAAAAACAGAATTTCTCAAAGATTATGTAAATAGCATATATTAAAAGATCATTGCATTATCAATGGATCATCAGTGGTACAGACTGTGGCCTCTTTTATATAGGAAGACAGAGTCGTTGCTGCCATCATAGTATTTTGGGATTTTATAGCAATTCTCTTCTTTGAAAGCCTCACATTTACTTTTGCTTTAGAGAGCTGGCTAGATGGAGTAAAATATGCAGTTTTTTTACTTATACGGATACCATTGATCATATTTTTTTAGATAACACATATAAAGAATTTTAATTTTAGCTTTGTCTCAGATTTTTAAAAATTACTTAGTCTGGCCAGTGTGCAGCAGTTGAGCATTGACCCATGAACCAGGAAGTCTCTATTAGATTCGCGGCCAGCGTACATGTTGGAGTTGCCTGCTCAATCCCCAGTAGAGGGCGTATAGAAACATCTCTCTCATTATTGATGTTTCTATTCCTTTCTCCCTCTCCCTCTCTCTGAAATCAACAAAAGTATATTTAAAATATAAATAAAATAGCTTAATTTATTTAAGCTTGAGGTTTTTTTTATTGATTTTTTTAGAGAGAAGGTTTTTTTAATTAATTTTTTTAGAGAGAGGAAGGGAGAGGGAGAGAGAAATAATCGACGAGAGAATCATTGATCAGCTGCCTCCTGCACAACCTCCACAGAGGATCAAGCCAGCAACCCGGGCATGTGCCCTGACCAGAATTGAACCATGACCTGGTTCATAAGTCGATGTTCAACCACTGAGCCACTTTTAAACCATAAAAGTCTCTAAAATTATGAAGATTTTCTCTATGAGGGACTAATTTCACTCCCACCTGCTAATGATATCTTTTAAAATATAAAATTAAGACTAAAAGGAATTTAGAAACATAACACAGTGTTAAACTACGGTTGTTTATGAAACCTTTTGTTGTGTGTAATTTGTATTGCCTGTATTCTTCAGGGGTATGACCCTCTAAATATTTTAGTTCTTATTTACTAAATTCTGTTATGTCTTTCATGTTGGTTGTTGTTTACATTTACAGGATGCCCTAAGTGTGATGTAGTATCTTCTCTGCTGTATAAATGTGGAATTAGAAGTGGTGCAGGTTATGCTATATTGCAGTAAAACTATAACAATGGGCAGCTGGCCCACAGGCCGTTTGCTGATGTCTGATTTCACTCATGGTTATGGTTTTCATCACATTTTAAAAGGAGTCAGACAGTAGAGTGCCTGTGTTTATATTTGCTTCCTTGAAGTTATAATTAAACTCCAAGTTTAAAATAAGGTATGATTTTAATATCAAATAGATTAGAAGAGGAGATGATAGTTAACAAGATATGCTAGCAAAACTTCAGTGCTGAGATTTGGATGATTGATGCTAAGTGATTTAATCAAGAAGACTGAATTTTATTTTGATTCATCGGGACAGCATACACAAGAAACACCATACCCTAAAGTCTCTATTCTGTTTGCAGTCAGTCCTCATTCCCATCCCCAATCCTAGGCAAGCACCAGTTTTCTTGCTGTCTGTATATCTTTCTAGATGCATCATTTAGAAGACTCACAGAACATACACTAGTAGTCTTTGCTTCTGGCTTCTTTCACTTAGCATATGATTTGAGGTTCGCCCATATATTGTAGCAGGTATCAATTTTTATTACTGAATATCAATATACTTTTATAGGTATTTTAAAATATATTTTTGTTGTTTGGTCTTTCTTGTTTTAAATACAACCTTTGTGAAGATAGAAGCCATTGCTCGTCTTTGTAATTCCAGAATAGCAGTTATGAACTATGAACTGAACTGCCTACCTATTTATTTAATTTCTGTCACTATATCTGTGTACCTTCCTACCTATTTATTTAATCTCTGTCACAATATATATAAAAAATCAGTGATTATGCTTCCTTCTCTTTCCTGCTTCCCATGATCATTTGTAATATAATAAAAACACAAAGGGAAATTATATAACCTCACTAAAGGTAGTGCTGTTTTATGTGTTGTATGATGTTTCCTTGTGAAACAGATTGTAGCTTATAGTATGGCCTTGATGCAGTGATTTGCCTTCATAGCTCTTACTTGAATGTTTCAATAATAAACTTTTAAACAAGAGGAAAGCTGTACCTGAAATACTGATTAGTTTAAAAGCAGAGCTGTAATAGGTAAAATGGTGATGTAGCTTTCAGGAGGTATTTTTTGGGTTACATAATTTACCATGGACGATTCTTTGATTAAGGACCTTGCTTAGATACTACCAGCTTTTTCTTATAATAAAACTCCAAGGCAATTTACACGTAATCATACTGAGGAAATTTGGTGAATTGCTCAAGATTGCAGAGCATAGAATTTAATTTATCATTTGTTATCTTTTCCCTATTTATATCAAGTTACATGAAGTATTACCTAAATGTTAAAGTAGTTAAATATTTTGTTAACAGTTTAAATATGAAATCTTACTAATGCGTTAAAGTAGTTAAAGTCAATACTTTGAATATCTTTTTAGAGATTATGTACTCTTTAGGTAAAGTAAGAATACTGACCGATTAAAGGTCTTTTTACTGTTTCTACCTTCCCTGCTGATGTTAGCTATCAAGAAAATAGACTATATATTTACCTTCTTAGCCTTTTAACTTTATTATTAAAATGTGAAGTTATAAATTATCTCTAATTCCACAAGTTAATTTTTCATTTGGGAATAAGTAAAAAGTGAATCTTGGGGAATAAATATTTTCATTTTATGTAGTCACTAGAGGCCTGGTGCACAAAATTTTGCACTGGTGGGGAGGGGTCCCTCATACCAGCCTGCATGCTCTCGCAGTCTGGGAGCACTTGGGAGATGTCCAACTGACAGCTTAGGTGAGGAGCGGGCCTAAGCTGTCAGTTGGACATCTTTTAGCGCTGCTGTGGGGGCAGGAGAGGCTCCCACCACTGCTGCTGCACTCACCAGCCATGAGCCCGGCTTCTGGCTGAGCCGTGCTTGCCCTGGTGGTCAGTGTGCATCATAGCAACCAGTCATTCCGTTTTTTGGTCGATTTGCATATTAGCCTTTTCTTCAATAGGATTATTGAAAGATTATGCATGTGTGTTTGTACTTGGTAGAATACTTCTCAGAGTAATTAAATAAAACTTACTTTAGTACTTTGCCTTTTTAGTATTCGTTAAAATGGGTAGCTTGTGCCTGGCCAGTGTGACTCAGCTGGTTTTGTTGTTCTTTTCTATCTCCATATTGTAATTACTAGGCTCTTGGGAAGCACAGGAGTCAGCATATTTTTTGAGAGTGCAATTTTCTGAAATTTGTATATTAAAAGGCAGCATATGTTGCAATTTTACTATCATCAGTATTTGAAGTTACTGTTTCCATAGCAACACAACTGTCATTAATTGTTTTCCAGTTTAAATTATATAAAATATTTCTTGCTCTAGTGTGTAAACTGAGAAGTAACTAGTAAATCATTTCCCATTTGAGTTTGTTGTTATACAGTTTTCAATGTATTGTTCGTTCATTGGAATTACATATTTATTGTGAAATCCTAGATTTTATATGCAATTTTCATAGGACCTTTATGCAGTAGTATATTGACTCATCTTCACATTTGTTGCAAGTACTTTTTAGTTTTTTGCTTTCACTCTAAAGTTGTTTATTTTATAAATTATATTATATTGAATGTTTTTATCTGCATCATGATTTTAAATTTTGATGTAATATAAAGTTATTGCCACTCCAGATAAGCTATATTAAGTAAGATTTTAACTTTTGTTAACCAAATTTAGTTTTTATGAAACACTTGTAAAATAATTTTGTAGTACATTTTGAGAGCAAAGAAAATGCCTCTGTGTTTTTATCTTAGAATACTTAAAGACATAAAGTTTGTTTGATATTTTGAACTGAGCATATTCTCACTTTGTCAAATCTTTTGAAATACTGTAAGTCAAGTAAAATATTCTTGTGTTTTCCAGATTATTGTTCAGTTGTTACAATTGTGGACCAGACAAATGTAAAGTTAACCTGCCTGCTCTTTAGTGGAAATTATGAAAGCCTTCCAATAATTTATAAAAATGGAGATATCGTTCGCTTTCATAGGCTGAAGGTATAAGTCATACTGTCTAGAACTTATATTTTAGGTATCATGTTGACCATGAGGGACACAAATGAACTGAATTAGTTAGAAAAAAGACAACCAAGATAATGAAGGGGTTGCATGGAAACCCATGTAACAGGAGGAAAAGATGAAGGACTAAAATGCTTAAAACCTAAGTGACTGAAGATATTAAAATACTGACAAACTGATTTAAAAAACACTTGGTACTTAATAGCTTTACTTTTATATAAAAGGTTTTCCTACATTTAATTATTTAACTGCTAGCATAACTTTAAAATTATCTAAGTATCTGTTCACATTTTAACACATTTCATCAACTTGTTTTGATTTTATACTTAATTTCTCAATGCTTTCACTGTACCCAAATTAATACAACAATCAGAAAGGAATAATACAATCTCCCATTCTTTGTACACTTTTATTGTTGTTGACCTAGACTTTTTTAAAATAAAGTTCTGTATTAAACTCTACATGGAAAACATTTAAAACATCCATCTGTATTTAGAAGCAAGAAAACAGAGTACAACCAGTCTGAATCATGGCATCTAACACATTTCTGTGGAAGAAAGGCAGGCAGCTTGCTCAAATAATGAGGTTTCTTAGTATACATTATTTGAAATCTAATACAACTTACATTTCTTCTCATCTCTTGAAAATGCTTGATGTCATGTTCTAACAAAGCAACCACATAATTAGTGTTAGTTTTAGTGAATCAGTGCTCTTTTAAAAAATAAATGAGCACAATATTCCAGGTGTGTTCTATTCTATGGTGGGAATTACTTCTCTTGATCTATCAGTACTTTTTCCCTAAGAATAGATGAATAGTAGAGAATCTAATCTAATAAAAGAGTAATATTGAAATTGACCGTTTCTATGGGACGGCTAAGCCACGCCCACCAGCCATTCAGAGCGGTTGTATGCAAATTAATCCAGCCAAGATGGAGGCCAGCAGTCACGGAGCTAGAGTAAACAGGCGGCTTTCGTTGCACCAGGAGTAAGCTGTCTGCCTAGGCGGCTGGGCTTCCCCCAGCTCCAGGCAACATACTTGCAACATTGTTGCAATTATAGAAGCCACGGAGCTGAAGCAAACAGCAGGCTTTCATTACACCAACGATGGAGGAATCTGCCTGCCTAGAGTCTACTAAGGCAAGATTCTTTGAATTATAGAAGCCACGGAGCTGAAGCAAACAGAGGCTTCATTACCTGCCTAAGCCTCAGCTTAAAGCAAGTTTCAATTATAGAAGATAAATAAACCCCAGAAACCTGCTTCCAGCCAGACTGCTGGGACATTAGGTCAATGGGAACTGTAGGCAGCCTGAAAGCCACAAAACAGCCCGCAGGCCCGTACCCAGGCTGGCCACACCCCAATGGGGTGAGGGACCCCAATGGGGTGAGGGATCCCACTGGGGGTCTTGGCCAGCCTGCAAACAGCCATCAGCCCCTCACCCAGGCTGACCAGGCACACCAGCAGGTGGACATCTCCAGAGGGGTCCCAGACTGTGAGAGGGTACAGTCCGGGCTGAATGACCTCCCGAGTGCACAAATTTTTGTCCACCAGACCCCTAGTATATTCATGAAGATAAATATAGAAATATAATAGCACTATATTACAATTCTATTCAAATTTCACAAAATAAATTTTTTTTTACACACAGTGAGTGGGGTCCTGTAATATTCATATTCATACAGCACATCCTCCACTTCTAATGTTTTTAGTTACTCTTCTGTTGTTGAATTGAAGTGGAATATACATTTCCTGGTTCATATTCATAGTGTAAGCATATTTATAGAACTAGCACTCTAGAAACTTCCTTCATATCCCCACCCTAGGTTGTTAACTTTCTCCACCCTAGTGGAGTAAGTAGTAAATAGTCTCATAACTTTTAACAACATGTATTACTTTCATCTCTGTTTGTTCTTTATATAAAGAGAGTAGACTATAGTTTTTGCTTTTTATTTAATGTATGGCTTATGCTTGTTTTATTCAACCATATTACTGCATATTGTTTTATTTTGCTCATTTTCATTGCCAAATGGTATTCCATGTGTGACTACATCAACATTCTTGATTTGATTCTTGGGATCCTCTACTCCAGCGGTCACCAAACTTTCAGACCTCACAGTCTACCAGTGGTCCAACAGACCACCGGTTGGCGACCACTGCTCTACTCTACTGTTGAATCCTTTAAATTATTCTTTATTTCAGTTAATGTGTGCTTAATTTCTGACTGGTCCTTTTTCATGTCTTTGACTTCCTCACTAAGATACTTGAAAGTCTCATGAAGTTCCTTGAGAAACCTTATAACCATGGTTTTGAACTCTATATTCAAAAGTTTCCTTGCTTCCATTTCTTTCATTTGTGACATGTTTTTTTGTCTCCCCGCTTTGGCTGCTTCCTTGTGTTTGTTTGCTATGTATTCTGGAATTGGTATAGTGGCCTTGTGTATTAGGTGTCCTGTAAGGTCCAGTGGCTCAGCCTCCCCAGTCACCTGAGCTGGGCTCTCTAGGGACATCCCTGTGTGGGCTCTGTATACAGTCTTAATGTTGAGCCTTGATTGTTTTTGTCATCAGTGGGAGGAATTGACCTCCAGGCTAAGTGGCTGTGTGGACCAGTGGTGACTGCAGTGGAAGAGCTAATGTGCAGGAAACACCCCTGTGGATCAGGACTTGCTTCAGTGGGGCTTTGGTGTTCACTGAGTCTGCCCCTTGAGTGTGTCGCTTATGGAGTGTGTAGAGTTGTAATCTGCTACGGTTTGAAGCTATCTACCAGATGTGCTAGTTCTAGGGCTTCCAGGGAGGTGCAAAGTTAGGCATGGCTGGGGCCACCTTGCAGGAGCTATTTATATTGGGCTTGGAGGTGCCCAGGCAAGGCCCAACTGTGAAGTAAGGCAGGCTGGTGCTAGTGCCAGGTCTTGGGCCTTTTATTGATAGGTTTGGAGCATGCTGACTCAGCTGCAGCTTGTTTTAGAGATTTTAGCAAAGTCTAAAGCCTGAGCAAGGACAAGCCACTTATATGCAAAAGCCACTACAAACATATTGGGTGGGGCTGCAAATTGAATGGAGTGGGGTCTCAGGGAATCCCAGGGCAGAGCAAACAGCTATGGCTGCCAGTGAGCCCTGTAACCAGGGAGGTCCCTTCACAGAAACAATGACCCTTGTGAACACCTACCTCTGGGAGAAAGCCTTTTGAGTTCCTGCCCTAATGCTAGACAGTCCAGTTCTTCCTCCCAGTTCTTCCTCATATGTATCTGGGTCCCCCAGAGCAGCGGTCGCCAACTGATGGTCCGTGGACCACTGGTGGTCCCTGAGGTCCAAAAGGTTGGCTACCGCTGCCAGAGCCTCACCCACCACTGGAGCTCAGAGGAAGCTGGACCTTGTAATTTCAGTTTGTGAGCCAGCCCTTTAAAAGGAACACCTGTGTCATCAGCAGCCTCCATATCACTGAGCCCTACTCCCACTGAGTTTTACAGCCCATAGTTACAGGTACTTCCTTTCCGAACTCTAGGACCCTGGGCCAGGGTTCTGATGTGGGGCTGGGACCCCTTGCTCCTCACATGGGACTTCCACAGGGACAGTCTCCCTCTGGATTAAAGAAGTGGCACATGTGGGTGCCAGTCCAGACTGTTCCGCACCTCTGCCTCTCCTACCAGTCTCAGTGTGCTTTCTTCTTTACTTCCCTAGTTGTAGGGCTTCAATTCAGCCGGCTTTCAGGTCGTTCTGAATAATGGTTTTTCAGTATTTAAGCAGCGAGTGCAGTCGCTTACCTCCACCACCATCTTGGTTCTTTTATCCAGATGTTAGATTTTAAACCAAGACTTTAAAGCACTTATAAATATTTTCAAAGAAATAAGCAAAATATATTCAGTAAAGTACATGAACATTTGGTTAATGCAAAATAAGAAATTTCTGTAGAAAAGTGGAAACTGAAAAAGAACCTAATAAGAAGTTGAGCAACTGAAAGGAGCAGCAAATGAAATGAAAGAAACATTTACGGGGGGCGGTGGAGGGGGGGGGCTAAACAGCAGTTACAAGAGAATAGGTCAAATGAAGTTATGTGATCTGAAGAATAAGGATTAAAGACAAATTGGCAGTCCTTTAAGGATCTGTAGAATAATATCATACAGTAGACATGACATTTGAGATAGAAGAGAAGAGAATGAGAATAGGAAAATATGGAAATAAGGGACCAGAATTTTTTCCAAATTAGATGAAAATATTGACTTACAGATTCAAGAAATTCAGGACACATTAGGCATGATGCACCAAGAAAAATACATCTAAACAAATCATGGTGGCATTGAAAAGGATAAAGAAAAAATCTTGAAATCAGCTAGTAGAGAAATGATATATTCCGTTTGGGAAACAATTATGCCAGTCATCTTTGATTACTTACTGGAAATAATGACATCTGAAGAACAAAGTAATGATAAATTTTAAGTTGTAATAAAAATGAATTTACCCAGGTTTTTGTATCTAGAGAAAATATCCTTCACAAAAGAAGGTAATGACACTTTTGTATAAATAAAATCGAGAGGGTCCATAGCTAGCATATCTTCACTATAAGAAAGTATTCAGGGCAAGAGGAATGCTATCAACCAGAAACTGGATCAATAAAAAAATGACCAAAAAATAAAAAAGAAAGAAATGATTAATGAACAAATATGAAAGACAGTGTTTTGTATTCCTGTAATTTAAAATACATGTCTATTTAAAATTATTTTGGAAGGTGAAGTATGTAAAAACATGACACCAACAGCACACAGGATGGTGGTATGGTTAAACAGAATTACGCCACTGAAAGATGGTCATTATACCTTTAGAGGTCATTATACTTTCAGTAAAAAGTGTAAAATGGGATAGGAAAAGTGGGAAGTGTGAAAGGAAAAGAGGATTCACCCATAGCTAAGGAGAAGTCAGTGGGACACATATTGTTCAAAATAAGACAGGAAAGAAACAATAGAAAAAAATTATAAAAGGAAAATAAGATAGTAGACGTAAATATAACCATATCAATAGTAACTACATTTTCTTGGGGAAGGAAAAAATTGATAAAAAGCAAGAACCAAATATATCTCCACAAGAAATAAAGATGCAAATAAGTTGGAAGCAGAGCTGTAGAAAAGATATGACATACCAAGCAAATAGTAAGTAAAAATTATATACCAAGCAAATAGTAAGTAAAAAAAAGATATGATATACCAAAAAAATAGTAAGTTTACAAAAGATCAGAATGGAGGAGTGTTTCACAAGGTCACCAAAGGGTTGCTTTGTAAATACGTAGCTATCATAAATGCATGTGCATCTAATAACAGCTTCAAAATTTAGAAAGCTAAAGTGGCATATCTCAGCTCTCTTAGGGTAATGAAACCTTAGCCTCAGTTGCATTTAATTCACTTCAAACTTACATTTGAGGTGTTCTGGTTTTCTCTCTTATGCTCATAAATAACTGGCACTTGTTGTTTTTCCTTCTGTAAATTCTGTCTTCAACCTAATAAATGTGAAAGTACAATCTTGGTGGGATTAGGGAGTCTAACACCTGGTTCTGTAGGAAATAGGAATAGATTTTGCATAGTGTTTTACAGTTTACCATGGTGTTTGCGGATCTTGATGGAGCCCAGTTGATTTTATAATTCATATACTAATTAATGAAATACTAAAGGATTGTGTCCTCTGTTAACTATACTGGCAAGATTTTATAATCGATCAGATTTTCAGTTCCCAGGTTTTGCATCAGTCAACAGTTTTATGTGTTTCTGTTTTTTTTTTCTACTTTGTCCCCCTTTCTTAGATCCAAGTGTATAAAAATGAGACCCAAGGCATCACCAGCTCTGGCTTTGCATCTTTGACATTTGATGGAACTTTGGGAGCTCCTGTCATACCTCGTACTTCGAGCAAGTATTTTAACTTCACAACCAAGGACCACAAAATGGTGGAAACCTTACGTACTTGGGCATCTATTCATATTTCACCTTCTTCGAAATTAGTAAAATTATGTGATGTTCAGTCAATGCAGTTTTTTGACCTGACTTGTCAGCTCTTGGGCAAAGCTGAAGTGGATGGAGCATCATTTCTTCTAAAGGTAGGTATTTTTAAATACTTGCAATTATTAATTAGTACCACCTACATGTCTATAATGTACCTAGGTTTTAGCATTCTGATGGAATAGTCACATATACTACATGTTATATGATGAACTTAAACTCTAATTTACCATTGTTGATAAGCCTGGATATTCATGCAACTCTACTCCTGCATTTCTCTTCTTTATCCTGTATGTCTAGAGAAAAATAGTATTACCAGATCTACATTTTAAATGTACTATACATTATGTTATATTTATTAATTTAGTACTGATAAAATAATGTATTTTTATTTTAGTACTATGTGTTTTTTATTTTAGTACAAACAAAATATTTCTTATTTTAGAAATAGTACTAAAATATTACTGTTTCTTAGTCGCAGTTCTACACATGCATATTTCTGCTTCCTTGACAAAGTAGCCTTCTCATTTACTGTCTTGGCCTTTTGATGTCACGTTCTCCTCTCATGTCACTTCTCTGCCTGCTTCCTGGGGAGATCACAGTTTTGAAGTGTTCACTGCTCTTCTTATGTTTTTAAATCAACAGAATTTAAAAGTGACATAACACCCATTTAGTCTTTGTTTACCACTCTCCCTGTTTAATCATGAATAGCTTTTGAAGAAGGCAGTTGTCTGATACTGTCCTTACCTACCCATCCTAGGTAGGATACATTTAAACAAACACTGCTTCAGCCTTGCTCCTGTGGGTTTACTGTAGCTTCTGACTCTTTGGAACAGTAGGGGAGGAAATGGGTTGCAGTAATCCTAGGACCAATATTGGGGTTTAGCATTATCATACTAGAGGCCTGGTACATAAAAATTTGTGCACTTCGGGGGCGGGGGTGTCCCTCAGCCTGGCCTGTGCCCTCTTGCAGTATGGGAACCCTCGGGGGATGTCCATCTGCTGGCATACACCCACTCCCCGGGCAACTGGGCCTAAGCTGGCAGTCAGACATCCCTCTGGGAGCCCAGGAGGCCTCAGAGGATGTCCACTTGCAAGCGGGAAGCAGACCTAAGCTGCAGTCGGCCATCCTTAGCACTGCTGAGGAGGTAGGAGACTGGCAGCCTTCAGCCTGGCTTGTGGCTGAGCAGAGCTCCCCCTATGAGAGTACACTAACCACCAGGGGCAGCTCCTGCATTGAGCATCTGTCCCCTGGTGGTCAGTGTGTGTCATAGTGACCAGTCATTCCCAGTCACTCTGCTATTAGGGTCAATTTGCATATTACCCTTTATTGTATAGGATAGAGGCCTGGTGCATGGGTGGGAGCTGGCTAGTTTTCCCTGAAGTGTGTCCTGGATCAGGGTAGGGGTTCTGCTGGGGTGCCTGGCCAGCCTGGCTGAGGGACTGAGGGCTGTTTTCAGGCTGACCAAGCCCCCCAGTGGGACCCTCACCCCATGAGTGTGTGGCCAGTGTGGGTGAGGGGCTGATGGCTGTTTGTAGGCTGGCCACAACCTCTTCAGGGTAGACGTCCCTGCTAGAGTGCCTGACCACCTGGGTGAGGGGCTGATGGCTGTTTGCCGGCTGGCCACAGCCCCTTCAGGGTGGGGGGTCCTGCTAGGATGCCTGACCAGCCCGGATGAGGGGCTGATGGCTGTTTGCCGGCTGGCCACAGCCCCTTCAGGGTGGGGGGTCCTGCTAGGATGCCTGACCAGCCCGGATGAGGGGCTGATGGCTGTTTGCCGGCTGGCCACAGCCCCTTCAGGGTGGGGGGTCCTGCTAGGATGCCTGACCAGCCCGGATGAGGGGCTGATGGCTGTTTGCAGGCTGGCCACAGCCCCCAGCGACCCAAGCTCCCAGCAATGCTGGCTGGAATCAGGTTTCAGGGATTTATTTATCTTCTATAATTGATACTTTGTTGCCTTGAGTAGAGGCCACAGCCTGCCAGGGCAGTCAGCTTCCTCCATCACCAGAGCAAGGAAGCCTCCTGTTTGCTTTAGCTCCATAGCTGCCAGCCGCCATCTTGGTTGAGTTAATTTGCATATAGTCGCTCTGATTGGCCGGTGGGCCTGGCTTGGCATGTAGCAGAGTGACACCAATTAGCATATTACTCTTTTATTAGTGTAGATATAACTTGCCCCTATTAAAGAATGGTGAAGATAGAGATCTTTGAGTAAAATGTGAAGTTTTTGAAGTTGATAATAGCACATGTTTATATAGACATTAAATACTCTGAATATGTAAATGCATGCTGTTGGCTTAGTATTCACAAGCAAATATCATTTATGTCTGCCTAGTACTCACAAGATATGAAAACCCCAACAATAAACTGAAAAACTATTTGGGTTAATAAAATTATAAATTTAGTGAGCTAAGTGGTTTAAAACATTAGTAAAATATAGCTCTTTTACATATCTGTAATAGAACAGATAATTGAACCAAAATCTTTCAGCCCTGCCAGTGTGGTTCAGTGGTTGAGCATGGACCTACGAATCAGGAGGTTACATTTCCATTCAGGTCAGGGCACATGCCAAAGTTGGGACCACCTGGATCCTTCAGTAGGTGGCAAACAGGAGGCAGCCGATTGATTCTCTTTTTCATTGATGTTTGTATCTCTCCCTCTCTCTTTCTGAAATAAATAAAAATACACTTTTTAAAACTATCTTTCAAAGTCTCAATGACTAAAATATGAAAGTTCATGTAAGAAATATCTGAATTTCTGTGAAGAAAACTTTACTGAGGAGCTTTAAAGAAAACTCAAGCTAATAAAAGATTTTTGATTTTTTTACTAAAGTATTTTTAAATAAAATAAGATTTTAATTAAAATTACATTGTTTTTTTAAATTGATTATCATTCTGAAGTTTATTAGAAACATTAAATAACCAAGAATAAGACAAGAAAGTTAATTGGGAGCTCTATATCAAATATTTAAAAATATTATGCAGTTATAATAATTAAAGTAATAGTAAGACTGATCAATGGAAAGGATTAGAAACCTCAGGAATGGTCTTATACCTATAGTAATTCACAGTGTGATGAAAATAACATTTCAAATTGGTAAAGAAAGGTTCTTAAAAGTCTAATTTCTAGGCAATTAAAACTAGAGCATAAAAGCAATATAGCATCACTCTCAGTTCCTCCCTCAAAAGACTTGTGGATTGGTCTGTAAAGACATTTTAAAATCACAATAACAGTCTTCATAAAATGGCAGAACAAATTCCAAATGGAGAATAATGTTTGTGACATATGATGTTACTGCTCCCAAAGTAATTGTCCTATGTCTTTGAATTATTTAGGCAACAGAATGAGTGACACAAACCCACAATTTTTTATTAGAAACTTGCACTGTCATCAGCATTATTCAATCCTTCCTCTGTAATCTGACACTGGCAGACATCTTCTCTTTAGAAATGTAGTGAATTTTATTCAAGTCAAACTCCTAACATGCAAAGATATTTCCACTACATACCCTTTTATAGCACAGCATGAGCTGGCTCTTGCCTTAAGGATGGGGCAGTACATCTGGCCCTGTGCCCTGGTCCCATCTTTATCTGAGTGCACCTGACATAGCAATCAACATCCCTTTCCCTTTTTCAGCACCCATGACGTTTATTCATTTGTATTTACAACATCTAACATAAGCAAAATAGTCCTGTCTGTACATTTTAAAGGTCTTTTCCAAATAGAACAAACATTCCTAAAAGCTAGGAATGTATACTTAGTATTAGCAGAGGCACTCATAAAAGTTTATATATGTAAGATAATTATTGCTAAATTATTTGAAATAGTATGAAAGGTTTGAAATGACTTATATGACCAATAAACAGATTATCCTGTCTAATAAAGAGGGAATATGCTGCCCTAACCAGTGTGGCTCAGTGGATAGAGTGTCAGCCTGTGGACTGAATGGTCCCAGGTTCTATTCTGGTCAAGGGCATGTACTTTGGTTGCTGGCACATCCCCAGTAGGAGGTATGTAGGAGCCAGCTGATAGATATTTCTCTCTCATTGATGTTTCTAACTCTCTATCCCTCTCCCTTCTTCTCTGTAAAAAATCAATAAAATATATTTTAAAAAAGAGAGAATATGCTAATTGACCTTCAAGCCATCACAAAGATGGTGGCACCCAGAGCCAACAAGGAGGGAATATGCCAATTAACTGTCCCACCAACAAAGATGGCAGCGCCCACAGCCACAAGATGGCCATCAAGGGAGGGCAGTTGTGGGTGATCAGGTCAGCAGGAGAGGGCAGTTAGGGGTGACCAGGCAGGCAGGAAAGGGCAGTTGAGGGGGACCAGGCCTGCAGGGGAGAGCAGTTGGGGGCGACTGGACTGGCAGGGGAAAACAGTTGGGGGCAATCAGGCTGGCAGGTGAGTGGTTAGGGTGTTATCAGGCTGGCAGGCAGAAGCGGTTAGAGGCAATCAGGCAGGTGAGCACTTGGGAGCCAACAGTCCCAGATTGTGAGAGTGATGTCCGACCACCAGTCTAGAGTTTAAGTTCATCATATAACACGTAGTATATATAGTTATTTCATCAGGATTCTAAAACATAAACCACCTGTCAGATATCCCCTGATGGGCCCCAGATTGGAGTGGGAGCAGGCTAGGCTGAGGGATTACCCCTAACACCACCCCCCCCCAGTGCTTGAATTTTGTGCACCAGGCCTCTAGTTGATTTAATAAATTTGTGTGCATCCATACCAGAAAATAATGTGAAGCCATTTCAAATTGTATTTTAGAAGAATATTTAAATTTGTTGATAAATTGCTCAAGAGTATATTAAGAAATGAAAAACAGAATATAATGCCAGTTTGTTAAAAAATAATAATACAAGACAAAAGTAAATAGAAGAAAAAAGTATAAAGTTCAGCACTATGTTTTTTCTCCGGTCTTAGTAGTTTGAACTTTTTTCTCTACGTCTTCATAGTCCCTTTACAGTCAGAAAAGGGTTACATTTAAAGTTTAGCAGATATTTGGGAGGATATAGTTAATTACTTTTAAGTTATATTGCTGGCAAGTGAAACTCTTCTAGCCTCCACAGTTTTACAAAAAGGTCATTAAACTTTGCTCTGCCCTTTTCCGGCAGGTATGGGATGGCACCAGGACCCCATTTCCATCCTGGAGAGTCTGTGTGCAAGACCTTGTTTTTCATGGTGATTTAAGTCACATCCGGCGGCTGCAGAACCTGGCAATAGACATTTTAGTCTATGATAACCATGTTCAAGTGGCAAAATCTCTGAAGGTGATGTTGAATATTTAGCTCTTTGCTTTTTTTATTTTTATAAATGGGGGTAAATCACATTTATAGATGATATTTGAGGTCTAGAAATTAACTCCAAATTTATATTCTTTAATATTTAACTTGTGAAATATGTGTTCATAATAATTATTAGTATACTAAAATATAATGGCTTGAACATTATTTTCAAAGTAAAGAATGCTTCCTGAATATCTTAAATTTATATGCAATCTAATCTAATAAAAGAGTAATATTGAAATTGACTGTTTCTTCGGGACGTCTAAGCCACACCCACCAGCCAATCAGATCGGCTGTATGCAAATTAACCCAGCCAAGATGGAGGCCGGGAGTCACGGAATGGAGTAAACAGACACTATCATTGCAGCAGGAGTAAACTGCCTACCAGCTGGCTTGGCTTCTCCAGGCTCCAGGCAACAACATATTTGCACCATTGTCTCAATTATAGAAGCCTCGGAGCTGAAACAAACAGCAGGTTCCCTTGCACCAGCGCTGGAAGAAACTGCTTGCCTAGGCCGGCTGAGCCTCTAACTAAGGCAACATTCTTTCAATTATAGAAACCACAGAGCTGAAGCAGACAGGAGGCTTCCTTACCTGCCTAGGCCTTAGCTTAAAGGAACAATGTGTCAATTATAGAAGATAAATGAACCTCAGAAACCTGCTTCCAGCCAGCCTTTCTGGGACATTGGGTCAATGGGAGCTGTGGGCAGCCTGAAAGCCACAAAAAAACCCTCAGTCCGTCACCCAGGCTGGCCACACCACAGTGGGGTGAGGGACCCCACTGGGGGGTTTGGCCAGCCTGCAGACAGCCATCAGCCCCTCACCCAGGCTGGCCAGGCACCCCAGTAGGGACCTAAAACCTGAAGGGCTGAAGGGGCTTTGGGCAACCTGAAAATGCCCCTTAGCTCCTCACCCAGGCTGCCCAGGCACCCCAGTAGGGACCTAAAACCTGAAGGGCTGAAGGGGCTGTGGGCAGCCTGAAAATGCCCCTTAGCTCCTCACCCAGGCAGCCCAGGCACCCCAGTAGGGACCCAAAACCTGAAGGGGCTGTGGGTAGCCTGAAAACAGCCATCAGCCCCTCACGCCAGCTGGTGGACATCCCCAGAGGGGTCCCAGACTGTGAGAGGGCACAGGCCGGGCTGAGGGACCTCCCGAGTGCACAAATTTTTGTCCACCAGGCCCCTAGTATTATTATAAAAATAGTAAAGAAAAATTTTTGTTATGTAAGACATACTGCTTTAAAATGACAGAATTTATAAAATATTTGTAAATTTAACCGTTAAGCTTTGTTAATTTTTGGTTTGATAAAATCTAGACTTTGTATTTACTAGTTTAAGAAATTATTAATCCACCTCTTCCGTTGTATATTTGTGTGTGTGTACTGTACAGACTATAAGAATTTGCTCACTGTTTGGGGGATATAATTTTAGGAAAACATATACTGTTTAGATATGGTAGTTTTTACTTTGTAATAATATCTTTTAAGGAATATTTTTCTTTATTTTTTATATCTTATTTGCAAGTGTTCTTTCCAGCAAAGAATAGCATCATTAATAATAACAATAATACTATCTAATAAAAGAGTAATATGCAAATTAGGTGTCACTCCATCACAAAGATGGCCGCCCCCATGGCCACAAGATGGCGGTGCCCATAGCCACAAGATTGCGGCGCCCAGTCTGGCTCAGCCCTGCCACTGAATTGGCCTGTTAGCCAGGCAGGTGGCGGGGGAGGCGGGGGCCCCCGAGGGGTGGAACAGGTGATCAGAGGAGGCTGGGGGTTCCCTGCCCAGGCCAGAGGCCTTCACTAGAGGCCTCAGGCATGGGCAAGGGCAGAGCCAGTGATTGGAGGGGCAGTGACAGAGCCGGTGATCAGAGGGGTATGAGGGTGCCCTACCAAGGCATAAGGCCTGGTTCAGAGGCCTCAGGTCTGGGCAGGGCAAGGCCAGAGATCGCAGGGGCCTGGGCTCTGCAGAGCCACCAATCAGAGAGGCAGAAATGAAGCCTGCAATTGCAGTGGTCTGGGCACCAGTGGAGCCGGCAAAGCAGGGGTCTGGGGTCCTCTGCCCAGGCCTGCAGCCTTGGCCAGAGGCTGCCAGTGGGGCAAGGGCGAAGCCCACAATTGGAGGGGCTGGGGGTCCCCTGCCCAGGCCTGCAGCCTTGGCCAGAGGCTGCCAGGGGGGCAAGGGAAGAGCCGTCAGTGGCAGGGGGCAGGATCAGAGCTGGTGATTGCAGAGGCCTGGGCTCTGTGAAGCTGGTGATCAGAGGGGCTTGGGGGTCTTCTGCCCAGGCCTGCAGCCTCAGCCAGAGCTTATAGGCCTGGGCAGGGGTGGAGCTGGTTGGAGGGGCAGGGGTGAAGCCAGTTATTAGAGTAAACCTCAGAGGAAACACCTTTTCTGACCGCTCATTGGCTAAGCTCTCTGTATGCCACTGGTACTGTTCTTAGTAACTTGGATAATAAGAATCCCTAAAGGCAATCTAGGGTTTTTCCACCACACTCCTAGAGAAAAAAATGAAGGTCCACTGCTGGAGGGCTAAGAAATGTCATATCCTGCCCTAGCCAGTTTGGCTCAGTGTGTAATGCCTCAGCCTGCTGACTGCAGGGTTTGGGTTCAATTCTGACCAAGGGCATGTACCTAGGTTGTAGGCTCCTCCCTGGCTCGGGCCCAGGTCAGGGCATATGCAGGAGGCAACCAATCAAAGTGTTCCTCTCACTTTGATGTTTCTCTCTGTTTTTCCTTCTCTTCCACATTCTCTAAAAATGAATGGAAACATATCCTCAGGTGAGGATTAAAAAAAAAGAAGAAGAAAGAAATGTCATATCCTATGAAAGACACATCTTGAAAATGCCTAAAGAAAGTTGTCATTTTTTCATGGTGAAGGTACTGGAGTCCATTTTGATGAGAACACCTTGGTGGCTGCGGTGACTGGCAGTGGCTGCAGCAGTGGGATGATGGGGCTGGTGGCTTCCCCTGATTAGCCTGGTCGCCTCCCACAAAGGGAGGCCAGACTGCAGCTTAGGCCTGCTCCCCAAAGGGAGCAGGGAGTGGCCTAAGCTGTCAGTAAGACACCCCCTGAGGGCTCCCAGTATGTGAGAGGGGGCAGGCTGGGCTGAGGGACCTACCCCTCCCCCCCCGAATTTTGTGCACCGGGCCCCTAGTAATAGTAATATTTGTTAAGCACTTCATTTGTATTTATCTTTGTTCTGTGAAGTTAGATAACTTTCATCATCTCCATTTTACAAATGAGAAAACAGAGACACTCAGAGAGTAAGCCCAAGAATTCACAGCTACTTGGTTGAAGCCAGAATTTGAATTTACACTGTCTGTTAATGGAGCCAATCCTCTTAACCAGTATAAAGAAATTATTTTCTTTATTGCAAATAGCTCCCATCCCACCCTTAGTGAGTTAGGTACACAGCTTACTTACAGAAAGTTATACAACTGACTTACAGGAAGAAAACTAAAAGTAAATTGAAATTTTTAGAACTGAATTTTAGTGCCCAGTTTTCCTTTGTAAATACATGTTTTTTGAGGAGGAAATATTTCTACTTGCACATTTTATTACAAATAAAGCCCACTCAAACTAAATAAATAAATTAGATTAAAATCAGGATGGTGATAACTACTGCACTTTCTTACTCCTTTATGCGTGTGTATATATACATTCATGTTCTGACATATTAGAGAAAATTAACTGTTGGTGATGGATCTTTGATGCTTTTCCCTCATTTTATCTACCTTGATTCTTTTATTTTTAAAAAAATGTAATGTTAAAGCTAATGCTAAAGTCTTTTAAAAATACAGATTTCTTTTATAAGTGGAAATGATTTACATTTTAGATCTGTTTTCAAATGCCCTTTTCCTTCCCTATGCTGCTTCTATATGTCTTTCTGTTTACCCTCACTTGTCCTGACTTCCTTATCCAAGTCCTGAGCAGCACCTAGCACAGTGTTTTCCATGTAGTAAGGATGAAAAAAATAATATTTTCTGGTAAATGAGTGAATGAGTAAGTACTGTGAATTTTATTTTCATTTTTCCCCTCTTCCTTTTTGTCTGCTTCATCTCACACACTAGAGGGTGCTGTGAGCACACAATTAAATATTGAGCGCTTAGTTTTTTTCTGATGACATATTTATCTGCAGTGTAATAGGAAAATAAAGAGGATTTTTCTGTGTATAAGTAATATAACTGTAGACTTTTATTCATGTTCATTGACATCA
>PVJC01027970.1:0-14384 GCA_004026665.1 Murina feae
CAGGAGATTGCCTTGAGCCTTGCCTCTGATCTCCCTTGTGTAGCTGCCTCACAATAAATCCTGTCTCTCTGCAAAATACCTCTGTCTCTGGGTAGGGTTTTTCAGTTGCCTGGCGGGAAACAAACCCACTTATTCTAATCATTTACAGTTGTCCTCCATAAGCTTCCACTTTCGCACTTTTCTCTTGCCTGGCCTGAATTTCTCTTCCTACATGACACTACTATGTAACAATAGAGGCAGAGTCACTATTGCCAAAAGACTTTTGCTAACATGTAATTTGCATCTGAACTAGCAGATTAGCATTTGCACATTATAACAGGTTTAAATAACTAGCTAATTTGTAAAGCCCCAAAACACTGATTCTCAGGAGATGGGAAATGAAATGAGTTAGTTCAATATGTGAAGGTTAATGTGAAGTTGTGGGTGCCTAAAATATTATTGGCTGAAACAGAAAATGGGCTTATGAAATACAGGAATAGAAAAAGGATGTTCTGCCACCCTTTCAAAGGGTCAAAGTGATAAGATGCATCCTCTAATAGCACAAGTCCATTTTTCTCCATCAGTCCCTTGTTCCTAAATTTCAAGCAGTTGATGTAAACCTCAACACTACTTAGACAAGAGTGATCTTAGGTTCTGAGGGCTCCCAGCACCACTGTGCGCCATACCATAGATAGGAGCATCTCATGAGGATACTCAGAAAGGGAGTGGGGGAAATGGGGAAGGTTACTCACCAACAGCAATGAAGTGTAGGTAACAAAGATTCCAAATAAACTCAGCAAAAGAACGGACCAGAAGTACCACATTCCTGTAAGTAGATAAACAACCCTGCAAAAATGTTTCAATCCTTAAAATACAGCAGAAAGTAGTAGCATCTAAGACTAAACTAGATGAGGCTAAGAAAACTGATGGAGATAAAAACAGAAGCATTCTTGGAACATATATGTGAAGAGCTTTGGGGATATTCAGTTTAGGAGTTTTAACTTTGTCCTATAGTACTTTTGGGTACTTTAATGGGAGTCTGTGTAAGTGGTATGATTTTCTAATGTTATTTAGAATATATACTCAAAAATTATGTCCTCTTAAGAAAGCAAGAAATAATACAGAAATTCTGAAATGCCGAAAGAGAAAAAGTCATCCATAAACCCATCACCTTAATGCTTTCCATTTTGGCAGGTTCCTTGTCCATATGGCTACATTTTTTTTAACCTAACTGCAATCATAGCCACCATATTAATTGCTCTATTCTGTGTAAGAGATTTGAGCTGTTAAAACAATCCTGATGTGTTATTTTCCAAAAGTAGTTTATGAGAAAAACTACTAATGATTTGCTAAGAAAAATAGTATTATACTTGCTTTATATCAAATGTCAAAAAATTTAGAGACTTCATTTCAAGATAACAGAAAGTATTTCCTCTCCATGTAACGTGGAGAAGTATATTTTAACAATATAACATATAAACTAGTGAACATATAACCACTTCAAAACAAAGAAGGAAATTCTCTTTGGTCGGGAGTATAAGACACACCAAGAAGAAAGAAACAGATGAGCAACCATTCTAGCAAGAGCCATTCCAGATTAGTGAGAGTAGTCTGTAGATGAGACTACAACCAGGAATAATAAGATGTAAAACGAATGTGAACAAATGAACTGATCAAAGTCAAGAACTTGCATCCAACTCGATATTATTAATGGAACCATCAGAAAAAAAGCACAGAATAAAAATATCTCAGAGCTTGCTTCATTGGGGCTTTGGTGCTCACTGAGTTTTCCCCTTGAGTTTGTCTCTTGTGGATGTGTAGAGTGGTCTATTTGAAGAAATAATGACAGAAAACTTCCCCTATCTGGTGAAAGAAATATATTTACAAGTCCAGGAAGTATAGAGAACCTGAAACAAGAGGAACCCAAAGAGGCCCATACCAAAACACATCATAATAAAAATGCCAGGGGTTAAAGACAAAGAGAGAATCTTAAAAGCAGCAAAAGAAAAGCAGTTATCTATAAGAGAGCACTCATATGACTGTTAGCTGATTTCTCAACAGAAACTTTGCAGGCCTAAAGGAAGTGACAAGAAATATGCAAAGTGATGAATAACAAGGACCTACAACCAAGATTACTCTACCCAGCAAAGCTATCACTTAGAATTGAAGGTCAGATAAATAACTTCACAGACAAGAAGTTAAAGGATTTCATCACCACCAAACCAGTATTGCATGAAATGTTGAAGGGTAGTCTTTAAGAAGAGGAAGAGGAAGAGGAAGAAGAGGAAGAGGAAGAGGAAGAGGAAGGGGAAGAGGAAGGGGAAAGGAGGAGGAATGGGGGAGGAGGGGGAGGAGGAAGATGATTTAAAAATAGGAATAAAATAGCAATAAATGCATATCTATCAAAATTGTATCTAAAAATGAAAATAATGAATAAGGAATCTAATGAGCAAAATAAACTGATGAATAAAATAAAACCAGAGGCATGGAAACACGGAACAGACTGATGAAACTCAGAGGTGTAGGGGAGTGGGGAGGGCAGGAAAGATTAACCAAAGATCTTACCTGCATACATACATTACCTATGGATACAGACAATAGGGTGCTGAAGGCCTGGGGTGGGGCAGAAACTGGGTAGAGGGGGGCAATTGTGGGGGGAAAGGGGGACATCTGTAATACTCTCAACAATAAAGATTTTTAAAAAACTTTTTTAATAGAGGCAATAGAAAATAGGGTAAAATCAAATTTCAAAAAATAATGAATGGCTCAGAACTTTTCCAAAATGATTAAAAATATTGTATTGGTCTGAGGTCACTCAGAAATAAATATATTGATGGAATTAGACTTTATGCTATTACAGAAGCTGCAAAAGAATGCTCTATGTAAGACTATTATAACTGCTCTGATATTTGGCCTAAAGTTGCCAGAAATCATATAAGCCAGTAATTGGGAAAGAAAACTGAACATGATATATGGAAGAAATGAAATCCATGAGAAGGAAGGACAAACTGAAACACATGAGAACAGACTGGAACCCATGAGAGCACACAGAAAACATGGAACCTGACACATCTATCGCTGTGTCAAAAGTTTAGCTAAGTTACTTTTGGTATTGCTGCCTTGGCCACCATTTTACTTGGGCAAGTAGCCTGCAGGGACCTTAAATTGACACTACTTCCCTCAAGGAAGCACACACCTAGATAGCAGCTCACAGTCAGAAGCAAATGTAAGTATGTGATATGACTTATGACCAGCATCCCCTGCTTCCCAAAGCCTACATTCCTTCTGCACCCTAGGTAAGACCCCGATGGGTCTTACCAAAACCCAGAAGCACTACACCCCTGGACCACAATGAAGGCATGTGCCCAAGGTCCTGCCTCTCTCTGCCTGCACTCTGCCCTGACCTCCCTGTATGGTCCCTTAAGGCATGCTATGAACTTCCCCAAATACCTATGAGTGATAAACTTTTTTATTTCAGTTTCTCTTCTGGTCTGTTATTGAACCATCACTCACCATTTTGGTCACTTGGAATCACCATGCAGCACCCTGTGTTCCACTTAACAAGTGTTAATTTAACAAAGTTATAATATACTGCCTCCAAACCTTATGATAAGGGTGACCTGCAGAAAAACCTGGTGTCTTTCATTATTGAGCTGCATACTTACCTGGACTAAGGACATGGAGAAGCTGAAGAAGCTTTGGCAGGAGCAGGGAGAATGTGGGCCCAGGTGCTGCTCCATGCCAACTTAGTAAACTATCAGATACTGATGGTGCACAATACAGAATTCTGGCCCCTAAGACCTTTGTCCTCTGGGGTCACACCAGGGATGATTTTATGTTAGATGGTAAAATAACTTTGCAGGTATAATTAAGGTTACTAATCAGCTGACTTTAAAATAGGGAGATTACCCTGGATTATCTGAGTGAATGCAATGTTAATCACCTAAATTCTTAAAATCAGAAGTCAAAGAGATGAGAAAGAAGAAGTCAGAGGAATTTGAAGTGTGATAACTTCATATACCATTGCCAGGCTGTGAATGCCTACTCTTGCATGAATTTCATGCACCAGGTCTCTAGTATGTACATAAAGGAAAGGAAATCACTATCCTAAAGAGATATCTGTACCTCCAGGTTTGTTGCAGCTTTATTTACAACAGTCAAAAACATTAAAACAACCTAAGTGTTCATTGATGGATGAATGAATTTAAAAATGTAATACATACACACAGAGAAAGAAATATTATTCAGTCATTGAAAAACGGAAATCTTGCTATTGGCAACAACATGGATGGAAAATATGCTAAGTGAAATAGGTCAGATGAGAAAGATAAATACTGTATGATATCACTTATGTCTATATCACTTATATGACTTTAAAGAAACTGAACTCATAGAAACAGGAAACATATTAGTGGTTGCCAGAGCCTGGGGTGGGGGGGTCAAAGAATTGAGCAAAGGCAGTCAAAAGGTACAACTTCCAGTAATAAGATAAGTTCTAGGGGCATAATATACAGCATGATGACTATAGTTAACAATACTATATTGTATATTTGAATGTTGCTAAGAAAGTAGATCTGAAAAATTATCTTTATAAGAAAAAACATTTGGAGTTATGTGAGGTGATGTTAACTAAACTCACTGTGGTAATCATTTTGCAATTTATACACATATCAAACCATTATGTTGTATACCTTAAATTTATATAATGTTATATTGTCAATTACATCTCAATGAAACTAAAAGCAAACCCTCAGCTAACAACATACTCAATGGTGAAAAGGTAAAAGCTTTTTCTATAAGATCATGAACAAGTCAAGTATGCCCACTCTTGTCACTTTTATTCAACATATTACTAGAAGTCCTAGTCAAAGCAATTAGGCAAGAAAGCAAAATAAAAGGCATCCAAATTAGAAAGGAAGAAGTAAAACTGCTACTACTTGCAGATGACAGAATTATATAGAAAATCTTAATAATTCTACCAAAAATTATTAGAACTAAGAAACGAATTCTGTAACATGTTAGAAATCTCAATTCTTGGGTGCCACTCCAGACTTGCTAAATTATGGATCCTATGTGTGAGGCCAGCAGATTGTGCTGTAACAACTGTCCAAGGAACTCCAATGCTTGTTCATATTTGAGAACTACTGGCCTGTATTGAACTCCTGTCACTATCTCTGGGACCTTTCTGTGCCTCAGTCCTACATCTGTAGAATGGGGAAAATAATGGTACACCTATTTCAAAGGGTGGTTGTATGTTTTCAAAAGTTGAAAACTGGTACATAGCTGCTATTATTATTAACTAGGGGCCTGGTGAACGAAGATTCATGCATGAGGGAGGGGGGTGGTTTCCTCAGCCCGACCTGCACCCTCTCCAATCTGGAAGTCCTCATGAGAGCCCTCTCCAATCCGGGAGTTTCTGTCTGTCTTTGCAATCATATGAGCGAATTGTTTGAGACCCCCAACCCAGTTTGGTTTGTTGCTCACGGAATAATAGAGGCATTTTTTTTATTTGCTTCATTGGTGGAGATTTCCCGGAAGTTTTAGGATATATTCCCTTTAATTTTTCCTAGACACTCTGATTTTACTTATGTCTCTCACCTTTGCTTTCCCTCCATCCCTCACCGCAACAGTAACTTGCTCCAGGCTCACTTTGCTCTAGTCTAGGACAGTGGTTCTCAACCTGTGGGTCAGGTCGAACAACGCTTTCACAGGAGTCACCTAAATACATCCTGCATATCAAAAATTTACATTATGATTCATAACAGTAGCAAAATTACAGTTATGAAGTAGCAACAAAAATAATTTTATGGTTGGGGGTCACCACAACATGAGGAACTGTATGTATTAAAGGGTCGCAGCATTAGGAAGGTTGAGAACCACTGGTTTAGGAGATCCGTCTGCCACCAGAACTATGATTCCCAGCATTCCTGGTGCTCCCCACGTTCTGGGCTTCCACTTCAGGTCCTGGGGCTACCACCAGAACTACTATTCCCAGAATTCCTGATGCTCCCCACGCTCTTGGTTTTCCCTTCCTGCTGTCTCCATCCCACAGCTTCCCACTCTGCCAAGTCCTCCAAGCCACCAGCTCTCCCTCTCTGCTCTCCGTCTGGTGGTTTGGGGAGCCAAGTTCCCCAAGCCACCCATTCTCCACTGGCTCCCTGCTCTACTCTCTACCCAGTGCCTATGTATGCGAATTAACCCTCCATCTTTACTGGGTTAATTTGCTTACTCACTCCTGATTGGCTGGTGACATAGTGGATTGACAGTCAATTTACATGTTTCTCTTTTATTATATAGGATAGGACTAGAGGCCCAGTGCATGAATTTGTGCATGGGTGGGGTCCTACTGGCCTGTACCCGCACCAGGCCAATAGGGCCAGGCCAGCTGGCGGTGGAGGAGGGATGCAGGCAGTTGGCCAGCTGGCCCCACCCCCTGGTTGAACTCCCGGTAGAGGGGACAATTTGCATATTAGCCTTTTATTATATAGGATTGCAGCCACCAGATTTGTCTTTCTGACTTTCTCTTCTCATCTGCCGGCTATGCCTACAGAGGCTGGAGGTGAGGCACAAACACCAGGGATCATTGAAAGAGAGAATGAAGGACAACTAGCATAAGCATCAGTAATCCAGACAAAAAGGCTGCAGAATAGGTGTCAGAGAGTAGTCATAATAGAAGTATTGGAGACACTGGAAGGACAGAGAAACTTCCCACTGGGCCAGATTTGGTCCCACTGAACATAGGTGGACAGGAAGTATAATAGGTGAGGGTGCTCAGCATCCTTACCCCAGCCCAGGGGCAGGCCTCCATCCACCAGGTCTGGAAAGCACAACTTTGTCCACCTTCCCTCTTATGACATTGGGTCTTTTCAACCTCAGATAGGATCCAGGTGGCCATTAGATCAAAAAGCCATTTCACAAATGAAAACACAAAAAGTGAAACTCACCAGTTAAAGCCATTATATTCATTTGAGGTTTCTATCCACACGAACAGCAAAACTACAGACAAGCAAAATGCAATTACCAGAAATGGGTAAAATAACTGCTCTACCTGGGAAGAAAAAATGAAAGTAAAATTTAACTCTATTTATCCATGCTACCTCAGCAATATCTGTATACACTTGCCAAAGCTCTGTATAGGTACAGGGCCACGCATTACTCTTCCAGTCTGCAGTGAACACTGTATTATTTTGACCCCTATGGAATTTTGGACAAGCCTATTATAATGTTTATTACACTGAAATAAAATTATGTTTGTATTTATTGTGACGGCTTCTATTCTGAGGAACAAGAACTTCTAACATCGTTGTATTGCTAATATAGCATAGTTCCTTAAATGCAGCTACCTCTCAACAATTATCTAATGAATTTATACACTTCTCCATCTATCAAATTTTTTGATGACTCATTGAGTAATTCATTAATTCATTGTTCATCAGTTAAATTTAGTCATTTAACTAATTCACATTTGAAGGGGGAATAAGCAGCTTAGGAAATAAAGCTTTTTTTGAGTAGCTATTTTGTGTTAGTACAACGCTAGGGACGTCACAAGCTACTTCCATTGATTTATCTATCAATATAGCCATTTATATTAGGTACTATTACCCTCATTTTTCAGAAGAAAGAACTAAAGCTCAGCGAGGTAAAGTAACTGACTCAAGATCAAACAGACAAGTAGCAAGGATACTGACCAGATCTGAGAGATCAAAGCCAGAATGGAGGACAAACTGAGGCTTGAAGGCAACTCCCTACACTGCAAATCATGTTACAAACCAGCCATGCCAGAGGTTGCCAAATCCTCCTTGAGAACATTAGGTTTTGATTGCAGAGCTATAATCCTAACACCTCTATCACAAAAATAAGAACTCCATCTCTTAGGGACTGCTTTTACTGTGTTAAAAATAGACTAATCCCTACCCTGATTAAATCATGGGGTGATTGTGAATAAGAAAAAAAAATAAAATGGAAAACATAGAAACGGTATTCCAAAAAGATGAGAGACATTACAAGTGTCATAACATTAAACTACCACTTCTGAGTATCAGAGGATGGAAAGCACACCACTGTGCTTCACTCCCTCTTGACTTCTGACTACCTTATTTCTCCTAGTCAGAATTGCCTGCACAATCATTTATATATGTGGAAGATCCTTTCCAAAGGCAAGGACTCCAACATATTAATAAAAGTAGCTAATATTTATTGAGTGCTCATTGTGTGCCACGATCAATTCTAAGTGTTTTCCACATATTATCTCTTCTATCCTCACGACAAACCCTATTGGCGGGGACTATTGTTATCATCTCCCTTATTCTATTGAGGAATCTAAAGCACCAGAATGTTAATCTGCCCAAGTTCCCATAGTGGTAAAGCTCCAATTTGGTGGTAGTCAGTGGTGAAGCCATAAATTGAATCCAGGCCATCTTTCCCACACCCAAGATCTTAGGTCTTATGCTCTATACTCTACTCCTTCCCCTGAGTAGAAACGGGGCCGTGAGAATTATCTACTTCAATTCATATAACCAGCCCAAGGGCAGAATTGGAATTAGGACTCAAACATACCCCCAGGCTCTGGTCCAGGGATTTTTCAACTATGTCACATTACCTGAAATGTCATCATTCCCACGAAGCTTCCCTTTATCTTTCTCTCTCTGTCCTTTATAGCTCTCGTGTGATAACTTCATCTCCACATAATAAATATCTTTTTAAATCAATTCATTCTTTTCCATCTTTATCATCACTTCTGGAATCTAGGCCACCAATGTCTTACCTTGAATACTGCCATGGGGTGAGGGTAGGCCACATGCCACCACTCAGGCTTATCAGAGTTCTTCTTTAGGGAAAATCAGGCACTAGCCTGACCAATAATAAAAGAATACCTTGCCCTGGCCAGTGTGGCTTAATTGGCTGAGCATCATCCCATGCACTGAAAGGTCACCAGTATGATCCCCGATCAGGGTACATGCCCATGTTGTAGGCTCAAATCCCCCGTCTGGGTGCATGCAGGAGGCAGCCAATCAATGTTTCTATCTCATATCGATATTTCTCTCTCTCTCTCCCTCTCCCTATCCCTTCCTCTCTCTCTTTCTCTTAAAAAAATACATGAAAAAAATAAAAGAGAATAAAAATAAATAAAAGAGCACTTTGTTTCCCACTTGCTTTTTTTCTTTCTTTCTCATAAACAGAGCTCATTTGGGAAACTCACAATGAAGAGAAAATTAAATATTCAGACACTCTTGTAATCCTTAGACAAAAACATCTAAATATACTTAAACTTCACTTTTTCTTCAAGGTTCAGTGAGTGAATAAAAGCAAAAGTGAGTGAACGAACAAATGAATGATAAAAGAGGTGGTTAAGGAAAAGGAGAAGTGAAGACTGAAGGTGAAAGAACACAAGCACACGTTTCAGTAAGGTTAACTTTGGCTCCAGAATTGTGGCAGACCTTCCACGGAGGACTAGAGCCCAAACATGCCCAGTGGGGGGGAGAGTGAGCCCGCATGGCGGCAGGGACCAGCCCACGTTCCCCACATCTCAGGAAGTGTGGTCTGTACTTCCACATCTCTCTATACCAAAGAGCAGCAGCAGAATCGAAGTCCAGATCGCTCCTCTAGTCTGCCTTCCCACTGACAGCTGTAGAAGCCAGTAATGTAGTTGACATAGCACTCGTGGTTGCAATTGTTTTCTATGCATGAAGAACACGTTTTCAATCTACTTGGCTCCTGCTTTTTCTTCTCTTCCATGGTTCACCCTTTTGCTGCAATGACAAATAAAACAATCAGGATCTAGTACCTCCCTTATATGTTACCATTCTACAGAAAATTCCATAAAAATGGATTTCTTTTTAAATTAATAATCCTAGGCCACTGTACTTAATTCAGCGCAGAAGACTAGAGCTTCATCCCACCTTTCCCACTAACTTGTTGAGTGTTTATCTCGGTCACTGCACCATCATTGTTGTTTTCTCAGCTCTAAAACAGGACCATATTCTCTGCACTAGCCAACTAATCAATGCTGAAGGCATCATATTAGATAATATATACAAATATATCTTTTAAACTGTCATGTGCTATTGAAATAACTTGAGAACTTAGAGGTATGGATGAGGTATATGAAAAATACAATCCTTGACTAACAGGTGACTCACACACACAGTACCTGCCCCTTTCCTTTCTATCCTCTCCCATATGGAATTGGTGAGGGTTAGCCTCAATTAAGAATAATGGAATATTCAAAATAGCAATTCCTGAAATAAAACAAAATTTTCTTTTGCCAACAAAAAATTTTCAAAGGTAGAAAGAACAAATGATGTGGTATGTGGCTTCACAATGTCACTAAGAACCCAGACATTATCCACCTTTCTGTTCCTCTGCCGCACAGGGCTGCTTTCTCAGGGTCCAATGTGGCAGCTCAAGTTACATTCACTACTCCAGATTCCAGCTAACAGGAAGGAGGGAGGAATAAAGAAGGATGCTTCCCTTTATTTTAAGGACATTTACAGAAACTGAACATGGCATTTCAGTGACAGGGTTTTCTTACTAGTTAAATAAAAGGAAACACAGATATTGGGGGACATATAGCTATCACTACTGCACTTTCTCACCCCACTAAGATAGGAGAATGTTCTCATACTCAGGAACTTTCAGAGAATGTGTGGAATTTGGGGGAAAAGAATAATGTCTTTAAAAACAAACAAGAACAGTCTTAAAGGGCCTGGCAATAGTCTCTACCCCCGAAAACTATGTTACGCTCCAATTTGCTTTTTTGTGAAAAGGACTCCAGTGTTGTAGTTAACAGTACGGAGTCTGAATGGCCACTTTTGGCCAAAATGGAGCAACAGGGACTGCAGTAAACCTCCCACTTTAAGTGACTAAAAACCTGGGGAAAATATGAAGCCACAGTTTTCAGACAGTAGACAATAGGCCGTGAAGGACACCAATCCATCAAAGAAAGGAAGCAAAGGAAGTGAGTACAGGCATATCTTGGAGATATTGCAGGTTTGGTACCAGACCATCACAACACAGTGAATACTGCAATAAAGCAAGTCAGGTGAATTTTTTTGGATTCCCGTGAAAATAGCAGTTATGTTTATATTATACTGTAGTGTATTAAATATGCAAAAGCATTATGTCTAATAAACAATGTATACACCTTAATTAAAAATATTTTATTGATTAAAAAAATGCTAACCACCAATGAGCCATCAGCAAGTCATAATCTTTTCTCTGGTGGAGGGTCTTGCCTCAATGTTGAAGGATACTCTTTAAGAAGAGGAAGAGGAAGAAGGATAAAAAATGTGAATAGCCCTGACAGGTTTGGCTCAGTGGATAGAGCATGGGCCTGCGGACTGAAAGGTCCCAGGTTCGATTCTGGTCAAGGGCATGTGCCTTGGTTGTGGGCACATCCCCAGTGAGGGGTGTGCAGGAGGCAGCTGATTGGTGTTTCTCTCTCATCAATGTTTCTGACTATCTCTCTCCCTTCCTCTCTGTGAAAAATCAAAAAAATATATATTTTTTAAAATGAATAAAATTGCAGTATCAACAATTGCATCTAAAAATAAACAAACAGGAATCTAATCAACAAAATAAACTGATGAATAAAATAGAACCAGAGTTATGGAAACATGGAACAGACTGATGAGTCTCAGAGAGAAGGGGAGATGTGGGGGAGAAAGAGATTAACCAGAGAACTTATATGCATATATGTATTCCCTATGGACACAGACTATAGGGTGGTGAAGGCCTGGGGTGGGGTAGGAACCAGGTGGAGGGGAGCAATAGGTGGGAAGAGAGAAAGGGAGATGTCTGTAATACTCTCAACGTTGAAGATTTAATTTGAACAATTTCTGATTTAACCCTAAATACAGAGTGGAGCAAAAGCAGGTTTACAGTTGTTTGTATGGAAAAAGACATGCAGGTTATGATTATTACAATAGCTTTACTAACTCTGCTTTTCAAGTACTCACAACTGCAAACCTACTTTTGGCTCACCCTTTATATATCTACTAGAGGCCCAACGCACGAAGATTCGTGCAAGAATGGGCCTTCCTTCCCCTGGCTGCTGCACTGCCTTAGCTTGGGCTAGAGCTGCCTTTCTGCCTTTGCTCTGGCTCAGAGCCGCCCTTCTGCCTTCCCACGCTGCCCAGAGGCCCGTAGCAGCTGGGGCGGTAAGGAAAGGCTGTGATGATGCAAGCATCCTGCCCCACCCCTGGCTGCTTGGCACCTGGGTATGCAAATTAAACCTGCTATCTTTATTGGGTTAATTTGCATACTCACTCCAGATTGGCTGGTGGTGTCGTGAAGGTATGGTCAATTTGCATCTTTTTCTTTTATTATGTAGATAATTCCTTTTAATATAAGTGGACTAAATGCTCCAATTTAAAAAACACAAAAATTGTCTGGATTAAAATAACAAAACCCACCATATGCTCCTTATAAGAAGTTGATCTGTTGAGGTAGAAGGAAAAAGATATAGTACCGTGTGTGTGTCTGTGTGTGTGTGTGTGTGTATCACTATTTTATTACCAGGATATGGCATGTACCAACCAAAGACAAAACCTCAGTAACAAAAACATAAGCATTTACTACACACACACCTGAGCTAATTGACTACCTGTTCTGCTGCTCTAGACTGTCCTCAGCTAGGATGACTGGGGTGACCTGACTCTGCCCCATGTGTCACTCAACCAGGTGAGCCTGAGGATGGTCTCATGGTGATGGAAAATGTCCAAGAAAGAAAGTTCCACTGTGCAAGGCCATTTCAAGCCTCTGCTTCAAAGAATGCCTTGAGGCCAAAGTCAAAAGCAGAGCAGGTCAACTCATGGTAGACAGGCACTATCAAGCTACATAACAAACAGTGTAAGCGTAAAAGGTGTAACTAATGTAAGGGTGAGAATTAGGGCCAAACCGTACAATCTACTTACTAGCAGATCAAAAAACCTTGAAGCAACTAGAGTTAGTAAAACAAAAAAGGGTCATTCCATAATGATAAAAATAATTTTTTAAAAAGAACTTTCAATTTAGAGGCACTCAACCACATATCTTCTATAGGAGCAAAAGACAAGTCCACAAATAGGATGAAAGATTTACCACTTCTCTCTCAATAATGGACACAATAAGCAGCTTTTTAAAAGTCTGTAAGGATATAGAAGATTTTAACAACTTGATTAACAAACTAGTCCAACATTTATAAAACACTGTTCTCAATGATGGCTGAATGTACATTCTTTTCTAATGGAAACGGAACATTTGTGAAAAGTGATCATGCACTGAGTAGACAACTGGTTGTAATCAACTTGTAAGAATTGAAATCTTAAGAGCACATTTTCTGACCACACTGCAATGAAACCAGAAATCAGTAAGAAAACGATAACTAGAAAATGGCACACTTGGTAATGAAACACTGTGTGTATAAAACCACATGGATCCAAGGAAAATAGTCAAAATGAAAAACGAGAAAAAAAAGTTTGAACTAGATGATGATGAAACTAGAAGGAAAAACTACAGGAACTTGGTGCCTGTGTTACACACATCGAATTATCGAAGAAAGACAGTTCAAACAAACATCTCTGAGAGGATGGTAAAGACTGGAACGAACAGCTGGCCAAAAGGCAGCACTTCCCACACGTCTGCATGGCCTTGAACTTGGCAGTAAGTTGTGTTTTCAAACTTCAGTGGTTGCGCGTCCACCAGGAGGCCACAGTTTCATTGCAGTCAGGGCACAGGCCCAGGTTGTGCTCCATCCCCAGTAGGGGGCGTGCAGGAGGCTGCCAATCCATGATTCTCTCTCACCATGGATGTTTCTATGCCTGTACCTTCCTCTCTGAAAATCAATAAAAATATTTTTAAAAATGAAATAATTAGAGAAAGCACATTCAAACCTAGATGAGAGTTGTACACCCTGGGACACGGGAGCTAACGTCGGAATGCAGTCCATCCTCCTTTCCTGAGAAATGACCTATTTCGTTTTGTGCAGTTTTGGGAGCCGGCAGCCAAGTCCGCAGTGCCATGTCCATGACCTTTAGGAGGCGGGGAGGAGCGCGCGCGGCGTCCATCGTCAGTTCCCTCCGTCAGTTCCCTCCAGACCATTTCGCGGATTTCCAAACCCGCTCGCCCAGGGAAACATGCAGTCCTCACAGGTCTCTCCAAGGTCATGTCCAAACCGAATCCTTGGTTTCCCCTCCAAAGCCCGTTCCTCCCACCTCAGTAAAGGGCACCACTCTTCGCCCAGCTGCTTGAGTCAAAACCCAGGGCGTGCCTGTCAGGATGGAGGACCTAGAACGGACGCAGCCTCCCGCCATAAGCCGGGAAACCAGACGGAGCTCCTTACATAATGATTCTCAGAAGCTGACCACGCAGCTGGGCTGTGATCCTCTGACAAAGGCGCCGGCCCTGGGGCTGCGGCCCCTCCGAGG
>PVJC01027971.1:0-22891 GCA_004026665.1 Murina feae
ACACACACACACACACACACACACACATACACACACACACACACACAAAAGGCGCCTGGAAGACTGGGGCCATCATAGGACATCCACTGAGGGGTCCCAGACTGTCAGAGGGCACAGGCCGGGCTGAGGGACTCCCTCCACCCCAAGTGCACAAATTTTTGTGCACCAGGCCCCTAGTTAGTATATAATCTTTGGTGAAGTGCCTATTCAAATATTTTGCCCACTTTTAAAATATTTCAGTTCTTTATTATTAAATTTTAGGGGTTCTTTACACATCCTGATACCAGAACTCTTAATTTTAGAGCAACTTTTATGTTTAGGTCCAGGATATATCTCAAATTAATTTTTTGTGAGGTAAGGGGCTGATGTGATTTTTTTTCTTTTCCAAATGCTATGCAATTATAGCAGGGTCTGTTTAAAAGACTGTTCTTGATCTTTTGGATTCCTTTGGTAATATTATAAAAAAATCAGATGACCATATAATTGAGAATAAATTTCAGGGTCTTATTCAGTTCTGTTATCTAATTGTCAATCATTATGTCAGTACTACATTTTCTCGATAATTTTAGAGTTATAGTAAGTCATGAAGTCAGATAGTGTAAGTTCTTGACTTGTTTTATTTTTTTTTCAAAGTTGTTTTGGCTATTCTGTGTTATTTTATTTTTCATGTAACTCTAGACTTAGCTTGTCAATTCCTCTTTTTATATATATTTTTATTGACTTCAGGGAAGAAGGGAGAGGGAGAGAGAGAAACATCAATGAGAGGGAATCAATGATTGGCTGCCTCCTGCACTCCCCTTACTGGGGATTGAGCCCGAAACCTTGGGCATGTGCCCTTGACTGGAATCTATGGAATCTAACCTGGGACTCTTCAGTCCGCAGGCTGACACTCTATCCACTGAGCCAAACCGACTAGGGCAGCTTGTCAATTTCTACAAAAATCTCTGCTGAGAGTTTGATTGGAATTGCTTTGTATCTATAGATTAATTTGGGGAAAACTGATATCTTAATAATATTGCATCTTCCAATCTGTGATACATGTCAACACTTATTTAGATCTAAAATTTTTTTTCTCAACAATGTTTTATACTTTTTTAAAAAAAGACTTATCTCTTTCCCTTGGAGGTTTCTAGAAGATTCTTGAGTAACCTTATAAATGTGGTTTTGAACTCTATATCCAGTAGTTTGCTTTCTTCCATTTCTTTTATTTGTGGCATGTTTCTTTGTCTTAGCATTTTGGCTGCTTCCCTGTGTTTGCTTCTATGTATTGGGTAGAGCTGCTAAGTCTCCTTGAGTTGATAGAGTGGACTTGTGTAATTGTTCTCTAAGGCCCAGTGGCTCAGCCTTCCCAGTCACTGAGCTGGGTGCTCTAGGTGCACCACTCTGTGGGCTGTGAGACTTGATTGTTGGTGTCACTGGGAGGAATTGACCTCCAGGCTAATTGGGTGTGAGAACCAGCTGTGATAACCAGCTGTGACTACAGTGGGAGAGTTGCAGTGCAGGAGGCACCCTGTGGAGCAGGACTTGCTTCAGTGGGGCTTTGGTGCTCACTGAGTCTGCCCCTGAGTGTGTCAGTTATAGATGCGAAGAGTTGTAACACTGACCACTGGGTACACTGGCTCTTGGGTCTCTAGAAGGTGCAAAGTCAGCCACTGCCTTGGGTCACCCTGCAGCAGCTACAGAGAGATCTACAGATTCCTCTTCTTTGTATTGAGTTTGAAAGTGCCCAGATGAGGCCCAGCTGTGAAGCAAGGCAGGCTGGTGCTGGGTCTTGTGCCCTTTATTGATAGACCCAGCTGAAGCTTGTTTGACAGGTTTTTAGCCTGAGAAAGAATAGGCCATTCATATGCAAAACCTGCTGCCCACAGCTTGGGTGGGGTTGTAAATTGGTGGGGTGGGGTCTCAGGAAATCACCAGGGCAGAGCAAACAGTTGCCAGTCAGCCCTTCAACCAGGGAGGTCCCAGCACAGGAACACTGACTGCTGGGAGCACTTATCTGGAAGAAAGCCACACCCTGGGTTCCTGCCCCAATGCCAGACAGTCCAGTTCCTTCTCTCCTCCTCATATATGTCTGGGTCCCCCAGAGCCTTGCCCAACACTAGAGCTCAGAGGAAGCAGGAACTTGTAAGTGCAGTTCGTGGTGCCCGCCTTTTAAGAGAAGCAGCTGGGTCTCCAGCAGCCTGTGTGTCACTCAGCCCCAATCCGCACTGGTTTTTACAGCCCATAGTTCTTACTGCCTGAAATGACTTCTTTTCCCACCTCTGGGACCCTAGGCTGGGCGTCTGGTGTGGGGCTGGGACCCCTTGGTCCTTTGGGTGGCCTCCACATCTCCCTCCCAATTAAAAAAGAGGCACACATGGGTGCTGGACCAGCCTTGCTGGTCTCTCATTTCTGAGGCCGAAAACCAGGACTACAGGCTTTGTTAAAGGAGAAGGACCTGCCGGGCTGTCCCGCAAGGGGAGAATAGCAGCATGTGCAGAGGTGGGCACTCCTTTTGAGGGGCAGAATGGGAAGGGATGGGGGCTTAGTGTACTCGGCGCACACTGATTGGTGGCTTACTGCATTGTCCATATAGGACAAAGGTTTAGGGTATTTGGCAGCTGTGGACTGGTGGTCCAATGTATAGTCCATATAAGGTACATGGTTAATGACTCAGATATTTCCTTGCTGCAGGTTACCTCATACTCCGCCCACCAGTTGGGGGAAGGGAGGATCTATCACTCCCAGTCCCAGTGTGCTTTCTTCTTTACTTCTCTAGCTGAACTTCCATTCAGCCAGCTTTCCAGCAGTTCTGGATGATGGTTGTTCTGTATTTTAGTTATAATTTTTATGTGGTTGTAGGAGACAGTAAGTACAGGCATTTGCCTATGCCGCCATCTTGGTTCTCCTAGTTAGTTTTTATATACATAACTTTTTAATGTACTATGCCATTTACTTATTTTATGTATTGTTTGTCTCTCCTTTCTGTAAGCTCTATGAAAGTATAGATTTTTATTCATTTCATACACCATTGTATCTGAGAATCTAAAACAATGCCTGATAAATAGAAGCTACTCAATATACACTTATGTAAAGAATGACCTGTGGCCCTAGTTAGTTTTGCGCAGTGGATAGAGCATCAGCCTGCAGACTGAAGGGTCCCAGGTTCTATTCCGATCAAGGGCACATGCCCAGGTTGTGGGCTCAATCCCCAATAGGGGGTGTGCAGGAGGCAGCTAATCAATGATTCTCTCTCATTATTGCTGTTTCTATCTCCTTTTCCCTTCCTCTCTGAAATCAATAAAAAAATATTTAAAAAAAACAAGAATGACCTGTAAAGGAGGTGGGGAGGTAGAAGAGTATATGGGAGGATAAATGGTAATGTACACCTGAGACCTATATAGTTTTATTAACCAATAAATTCAATTAAAAAATACAATTTAAAAACGAGTAAACTGTGCTCCCAGATTCATAACCTTATCTAAATCATACAGTATTTTCAAGAGAGGAAAGCTAATATGTAAAAGATTTTCAAAATCTGCTTTAATGACAGTACCTTTTCCCTAGTATTTTTAGCTTTCATCTGGATATTTTTATAAATAAATGATACCTTCTCTTTAAAAAGTAAATAAATGATATCCTAAGACACTTATTTTATTTCTTTTTTTAGCAAGCCTCACAGGGTTTATCCTCAAGAGCAATGCATTATTTTACAAGAGTCCACAGAATTGAGAGGTGAGATTACTAAATATTTTTTTTATCAATCTCACAATCCCTTTTCCATAATACGGTATGTTTTTCAATAGAGAATATCTCAACATGAGTCTTCCTACGCTTGTCATTTAATTTAAAATATATGCATAAGAGACATCTTATTGTGAGTTTATGATGATTTAAATAAATGAAATTTGCAAGCACCAATATTTTAAACCATCCCTGTGTTTGGTGCTCCTGCATTTTTCATACTCTGGGGCAAGGCATAATAATAGTATTTGGATATTCAAAGAAATATGCCTTCCTTTAAAACATGAAATAGGATGCTTGTGAAAGGTAAGATAGGAAAGAAGACCAGATCACTTTTAGGAGAGAAGTTGAGTTGAATTTGATTTCCTCAAAGTTATTCATGCCTATATATGCATTGGAAAGTCTTTATATAACCCCACTTTGAGGACTACTGCTATAGTTGTTTTTTTTTAAATAAATCTTTATTGTTTAGATTATTACAGTTGTTCCTCTTTTTCTCTCCATAGCTAGCTCCCCTCCACCCGATTCCTACCACCCCACCCCCCACTGTCATTGTCCATAGGTGTACAATTTTTGTCCAGTCTCTCTGGCACCCCCACACTCCCTTCCCCCCGAGAATTGTCAGTCCACTCCCTTTCTATGCCCCTGATTCTATTCTATTCACCAGTTTATTCTGTTGGTCAGATTTTTTCTTCACTTGATTTTTAGATTCACTTGTTGATAAATACGTATTTGTTATCACTTTGTTGTTCATAATTTTTATGTTTACCTTTTCCTTCTTCTTCCTCATCTTAAAGAATACCCTTTGGCATTTCATATAATACTGGTTTGGTGGTGATGAACTCTTTTAGCTTTTTGTCTGTGGAGCTCTTTATCTGATCTTCAATTCTAAATGATAGCTTTGCTGGGTAGAGTAATCTTGGTTGTAGGTTCTTGCTATTCATCACTTTGAATATTTCTTGCCACTCCCTTCTGGCCTGCAAAGTTTCTATTGAGAAATCAGCTTACAGTCCTATGGACACTCCCTTGTAGGTAACTAACTACTTTTCTTTTACTGCTTTTAAGATTCTCTCTTTGTCTTTTGTCCTTGGCATTTTTTTAAAATTTTGTTTTATTGCTTAAAGTATTACAATGAGTGATAGATAGGTCTCCATTTTTTCCCCTTGACCTTCCCCCCTCCTCCCTTAACCCCCAGTTTCTTGTGTCCATTGATTATGCTAATATGTATGCATGCAAGTCTTTCAGTTGATCTCTTAACTCCCCCCAAACCTCCCCAGCCTTCCAGCTTTAGGATGACAGTCTGTTCAATGCTGTTCTGTCTCTGTATTTGTTTATGTTTATCAATTTATAATGGTCCTTATTATCCATAAATAAGTGAGGTCATGTGGTATTTTTCTTTCATTGACTGGCTTATTTCACTTAGCATAATGCTCTCCAGTTCCATCCATGCTGCTGCAAATGGTAAGAATTCATTCTTTTTTACAGCAGCATAGTATTCCACTGTGTAGATGTACCACAGTTTTCTAATCTATTCATCTGCTGATGGGCACTTAGGCTGTTTCCAAATCTTAGCTATGGTAAATTGTGCTGCTATGAACATAGGGGTGCATATATCCTTTCTGATTGGTGTTTCTGGTTTCTTGGGATATATCCCCAGAAGCGGGATCACAGGGTCAAATGGGAGTTCCATTTTCAATTTTTTGAGGAAACTCCAAACTGTCTTACATAGTGGCTGCACCAGTCTGCCTTCCCACTAGCAGTGCAGAAGAGTTCCTTTTTCTCCACATCCTCTCCAGCACTTGTCATTTGTTGATTTGTTGATGATAGCCATTCTAGCAGGTGTGAGATGATACCACATTGTTGTTTTGATTTGCATTTCTCGTATAATTAGTGACTTTGAACATGTTTTCATATGTCTTTCTGCCTTCTGTATGTCTTCTTTTGAAAAGTGTCTATTTAGGTCCATTGCCCATTTTTTGATTGGATTGTTTATCTTCCTTTTGTTAAGTTGTATGAGTTCCCTGTAAATGTTGGAGATTAAACCCTTATCGGTGATATCATTGGCAAATATGTTCTCCCATGCAGTGGGCTTTCTTGTTGTTTTGTTGATGGTTTCCTTTGCTGTGCAAATGCTTTTTATTTTGAAGTAGTTCCATTTGTTTATTTTCTCTTCAGCTTCCATTGCCCTAGGAGCAGTATCAGTGAAGAAATTCCTTCAGCACATGTTTGCAATTTCACTGCCTGTGTATTCTTCTAGTATTTTTATGGTTTCCCGTCTTACATTTAAGTCCTTTATCCATTTTGAGTTTATTTTTGTATATGGTGTAAGTTGGTGGTCTAGTTTCATCTTTTTGCATGTCTCTGTCCAATTTTCCCAACACCATTTATTGAAGAGACTATCTTGACTCCATTGTATGCTTTTGCCTCCTTTATCGAATATTAATTGGGCATAGTGTTTTGGATCAATTTCTGGATTCTCTGTTCTATTCCATTGATCTATATGTCTGTTCTTGCGCCAGTACCAAGCTGTTTTAAGAACACTGGCTTTGTAATATAGCTTGAAATCTGGTATAGAGATCCCACCTACTTTGTTCTTCCTTCTCAGGATATGTCCTTGGCATTTTAATTATGATGTGTCTTGATGTAGTCCTCTTGTTTGGGACTCTCTGCATTTCCTGGACTTGTAAGTCTATTTCTTTCACCAGGTAGAGGAAGTTTTCTGTCATTGTTTCTTCAAATAGGTTTTCAATATCTTGCTCTCTTCTTCTGTCACTCCTATAATTCAGATGTTGGTACGCTTGAAGTTGTCCCAGAGGCTCCTTGCACTGTCTTCATATTTTTGTATTCTTTTTTCCTTTTGCTTTTCCAGTTGGGTGTTTTTTGCTTCTTCGTATTTCAAATCTTTGACTTGATTCTTGGGATCCTCTAGTCTGCTGTTGTATCTCTGTATAATATTATTTATTTCAGTCAATGTATGCTTAATTTCTAATTGGTCCTTTTTCATATCCTTGTGGGTCTCACTATATTTCTCAGAGGTTTCTAGAAGATTCTTGAGTGGCCTTACAATCATGGTTTTGAACTCTATATCCAGTAGTTTTCGAGGTTTCTAGAAGATTCTTGAGTGGCCTTACAACCATGGTTTTGAACTCTATATCCAGTAGTTTTCTTTCCTCCATTTTTTTTTACTTGTGACCTGTTTCTTTGTATCCACATTTTGGTCGCTTCCCTGTGTTGATAGAGTGGCTTTGTGTGCTAGGTGTCCTATAGGGCCCAGTGGCTCAGCCTCCCTAATTACCTGAGGTGGATGCTCTTGGTGCACCCCTTTGTGAGCTGTGTGCACAGTCTTGTAATTAAGCCTTGATTGCTGTTGTTAACACTGGGAGGAATTGACCTCCAGACCAATTGGCTGTGAGGACCAGTTGTGTCTACAGTGGGAAAACTTCTGTGCTGGAGACAGCCTTATGGGGCAGGACTTGCTTCAGTGGAGCTTTGGTGCTCACTGAGTCTGCCTCCTGAGTGTGTCTCTTATGGATGTGAAGAGTTGTAATCTGGATGGTCTCACTCTGGCCACTGGGGAGACTGGCTCCTGGATCTCCAAGGAGATGCAAAGTCAGCCACTGCCTCAGGCCACCTATCAGGAGCTACAGAGAGATCTGCAGATTCCTCCTCTTTGTTTGGGGTTTGGAGGTGTCCAGATGAGACGCAGCTGTGAAGTAATGCAGGTTGCTGATGAGCCTTAGGCCCTCTTGTGGAAGCTCTGGGGTTCTCTGACCCAGCTGCAGTTTGACAAGTTTTAAGGCAGAGAAAGTCCAGGCCATTAGTATACAAAAGCCTCTGCTCACAGCTTGGGTGGGGTTGTAAATTGAGTGGGATGTGATCTCAGGGAATCATGGGGCAGTGGAAACAGCAATGGTTGCCCATCAGCTCTCCCCTAGATAGGTCCCTGGGTCTCTGTGTCCCATGGCCCCTGTGCAGGAACAAGAAAGCTGCAAGCACCTCTGCGAGAAAGACACCCTCACGTTCTGGCCTGATGCCAGACAGTCCAGTTTCTCTCCATATGAGTCTGGGTCCCCAGAGTCTCACCTGGAGCTGGAGTTCAGAGCAGTCGGGAGTTTGTATCTCCCTCCCAATTGAAAAAGACAACAGTGTACCCAGCTGCCAGCCCCTTTCCGCGCATGCCTCCATACTTCCACACTTCCACACCTCTGCACCTCCTACCAGAATCAATGCCCTTTTCTCTTTCCTTCTAGTTGTAGAATTTCCACTCAGCCAGCCTTCTGGTGGTTCTGGATTCTATTCGTTTTGTCTTTTAGTTGTAGTTTTAATGTGGTTGTGCGCGGCAGCAAGTTCAGGTGTTTACCTATGCTGCCATCTTGGTTGTCTCTACTGCTATAGTTTTAACTCCCATCTTCTACAGCTTTGGTCCTTTTAAACCATTTTGGTAAACATAGATTTAGTAGAGGAACAGCATATTTATGATATAGATTTTTAATATGGTATCTGTAGGCTTGACCAAGATTTTCTTTGAATCTGAAATGATGAATCTCAGCCTGAGTTTAAGGATGCCTATGAAGTGTTACCACATATGTGACCAGACTCCACCTAGAAAGCTGCTTCATTGTTTCTCATAGTGTCTTCTGTGGGCTACAGAGCTTTCATTGTGAGTGATAAAAAGTTTGCAGTTTCTTCTAACTGTGTCATTCAGAATATATAGAAGCTTTAAGAGAATTTTATTTTAAGTTTCTAAATCAAAGCTCTCATTTCTTTTTTAAAAATACATTTTTATTGATTTCAGAGAGGAAGGGAGAGGGAGATTTAGAAACATCAATGATGAGAGAGAATCATTGATTGGCTGCCTCCTGCATGCCCCCTACTGGGGATTGAGCCCGCAATCTGGGCATGTGTCCTTGACCAGAATCGAACCTGAGACCCTTCAGGCCAATTGCTCTATTCACTGAGCCAAACTGGCTAGGGTAAAGCTCTCATTTCTTTCTAAATTTATTTGGAAGCTTTCCATGTATACTTAAAAGGGGGATCATATTGTACCTGTCTTTGTAGCTGTATTTTTCCAGTTAGGCCAGAGAACTAGCTACCTATTTCTACGTAACAATCACCCCAAAACATATTGACCTAAAACAACAAACATTTATTACTTCTCAATTTCTGTGGGTCAGAAATTCAGGAGTGGTTTAGCGGGATGGGTTTGGCTCAAGTTCTCTCATGAGGCTGTAATTAAGTCACGGGCTGCAGTATCTGAAGGCTTGACTTGGGTAGGATGAGCCAATTCCAAGTTCAGGCAATGACTATGGGAAGAAGGCTTCATTTCCTTGCTGGTTGTTGGCAGAAGGTCCCAGTTTCTTGCCAGGAAGGCCTCTTCATGAAGCTGCTTGAGTGTCTACACAACTCTACCCAGAGACATGATCAAAGGAAGAGAGCAAGGACGAAGTCACAATGCCTTTCTATCTCGGATGTCATAGACTGTCACTTCTACTATTCTACTCATTGGATGTGTTTCACTAAATATAGCCCAATTTAAGGGGAGAGGAATTAGGTTCTGCCTTTTGAAGGGAGGAGTGTCAAATAATTCGTAGGCATATTTCTACACCACCACAGCCATGATCAAAAATAGATTGCTCTTTTTCTTTGACTTAGGATTTCCACATTAAGTAAAGCCAGGCTAGAAATACTATCTGTTTTCCAGAGGAGGCTCAGATGCAATGAATGTAGAAAAAATGATTAGCTTGGGTCTTCTGACTACAATAACTCCTTCTACTGTTTCATAGTGGTTCTGACCCAATTTTGTCAATAAATACTTGCAAATAAGTACTCACCAGTGCATGATGGAAAAATGACCGTGCAACATTATATTGTATATTCCTTGTACTTATTTGAGCCCCATTAAAAAATTTCATTGGGAGCCCTAACCAATTTGGATTAATGGTTAGAGTATCTGCCCATGGACTGAAAGATCCTGGGTTCAAGGGCACATACCTCGGTTTCAGGCTTCATCCCTGGACCGTGCTTGCAGAAAGCAATTAATCGATCTCTCTCACATCGATGTTTCTCTCTGTGTGTCTCTCCCCCTTCATTCCACTCTCTAAAAAATAAAATCAATGGAAAAAATACATTCTCGGGTGAGGATGTAAAGAAAAATAAATTAATTGGGATAATATCCCTATGAACCAAAGAAGAAACAGATTCCTGTGAAAGGAATAATTTTCAATTGCTCAGAGTATCTTTCAAAATATTTGATGTGTTCATTGAAAATGGTACGTAGGAAAATAAGTTTGTTTTTTTTCCTTTTAGTGACTTGAACTTTTTTATTCTGTAAAGATTTTTTAATTAATAAGCTAGTAGCTATGAGTTGACAGGATGACAACATGTTTGCTCTTTACTGTCTTTAGAACATCAGTACACTATCTTAAAAAGTCATGGATTGTAAGAAGTGCTGATAATTTGGGTCCTATGACAGGAAAATAACTGAAGTTATTATTTCTTTTTTTTCATTTTTTATTACATAAAGTATTACAAAGATTAGTACATATATCTCTTTTTCCCCCCTGCCCTTCCCCCAGCCTCCCCTACCCCCAGTGTTTTGTGTGAAGTCATTATTTCTTAACTGTTCACAAAATAGTTGAAATTAGACTTCAGAGATTCAATGTTATAGTAGATTTTTCTGTTTGCTTGTCAACAGTGGTTTAAGTTGGCCCTGGAAGATATCATGCAATTTTTGAGTAGATAATACTCCTTATATATCATTAGCAAATTTTCTGAATCAGTCCTTTTCAAAATAATGGCCTGGTGAGAATGTCATAAAACCACTCAATATTCTATTTCGTCATGCCATTGGTTCTTCATCCTAGACATATGATTACAAGCAAGGCCCCCAAATTACACCATTCTCAGCCAATTTTCTAACATGAAAAATCCCTTTGCTAATGGCAAGGCACTTTGTTAAACTTTCAGGCCATAAAGTACATGTATTTTTATGCCTATTGGTTTCTCCCCATAGTTAATTATCCTATTAGTAAACTCATAGTGTGCTATAAAATGAGCATAAGTGCTCAACTACATTTCTATTAAAATATTACCATATGAGGATATTTTCTATTGATTTTAGAGAGAAAGGGAGGGATGGGGAAAAAGAGAGAGAGGGAGAGAGTGAGGGAGGCATGGAGAGAAGAGAGAGAGAGAGAGAGAGAGAGAGAGAGAGAGAGAGAGAGAGAGAGGCATAGATTGGTTGCCTCCTGTATATGCCCTGAACCCACAACCTTGGGTGCACAGGATGACACTTCAACCAACTGAGCCACCCAGTCAGGGCTCTATGGCTTCTATTCTTAGGAAATGGATGTAAGTTCTTCTTAGGTTAGATACTTTGGAAGTAGATCCTGAAATATGGATTTTTCCCCCCAAATACCTTATTAGTGGAAATGTTCTTCTCAGGAGGAGGTTGAGAGGAGTGGGTCAGAACAAGGGAAGGAGTCAATAATGATGTGATCTGAGCTGGAGACTGTTTCAGCCTGATCTGTGGCAGGTTCTAGAGCATAAATTACACACACAGCTGGTTCCATCTGTAGACAAATATGGGAATGGGAGGGCTTTTATATATTCTTGTCACTAATTGAATGGAAATAAGCCACCTCAGTGACACAGCTCCCAATCAGACCAGGACATTTTTCTAGAGAAGAAAGCAATTGCAGGCCTTTAACAGCCAACTCACAGCATCTGGGGATGAATGTGTGGACCGAATAAAGGGATCTGAGCAGCAAAACAATATCCCCTCTTTTGCTTCATGAGTCTTTATCCCCTAAATGCTTTGTACTCAGTAGGCATTCCATATGTTACTGCCTTAAAATATAGAATTACAGCAATACCACATTTTTGAGGGATAAATTATTTCATATTGGTAAATGTTCTAGCTACTGAAGATGGCAGTTTTTAAAGCTTTTTATATGACTATTTCTAAAATGTATCATCTGTTTTCCTTATATCACACAGGAGATAATGAGATCAAAATGGTCTTTCCTTGATGCCACAGCATGATAATTTAGGAACCTTAATCACTCTGCTGAAGTACAAGTCAGTAGGATTTTTCTTTTGAAACTTTTAGGCTAATATTAGGAACCACTATGCAAGGCAGCATGCTGGGCTGTCAGGTATAAACTGATACTGCTCTTAATAGTACAGTGGGTTCTTGGAAGTTTCTTCAACTTCAAATCTCTGGGGTCTGAGAAGTCCAATGATCAAAGATGTCAGGTTTGTGAGAAAATAAGCTGTGAGTAATGTCCTGAGGGCCTCTCCAAGAATGGATTACAGGGTTTTGTGCTTTGGCAATTGACAGATGAATCAGGTGCTGTATCATGCTTGTGCATAGTTCTCATTTGTGGCCCTCCTCTGCATCCTGGGGTGCTCTCAACTGCAGCATCCATGGGAAGAGTGTATTCAGAGTTCGTTCATTATTAAACGGATGATGGATTTTTCAGAGGAGAGAAAAAGTTGATTTGACAAAGTTCATCATTATGAACATTAAGGAACTGAAGAAAAGACAAAATTGCTTTTACTAATTTTCTAACTTGGGTGCTTTAGAAGTCATTTGTCGTTTTTACAATCTGAGATTAGAGAATGTTTTTAAAGTAGTGAATAATTGGAATGGAGTGTAAAAAAAGGATATTAAGTCTTCATTTCAGTATTTCATGGCCTCTAAAATGTTTTTTTCCCCAAAAATGGTAATTAATTTTATGGTATACTTTGTGTGATAAAAAAGGGCTTAAGTTGCCTTCCATTGAATCTGCCTCAAATTAAAGCTGAAAATAGAAAGTGTTCTGGTACCTGGAATAGTTTTTTTTTTTTTTCATGATGTTCTTACTGCTCAGGAACTGAGTGTGAGCTGAGGGTTGAGCATTGAGATCTAATGGGTTTGACACATGATTTTTAATTCCATATATAAATGAGATTATATGGTATATTTGTCTTTCTATGTCTAACTTATTTCATTTAGCATAATGCCATCAAGATCCATCCATGTTGTCACAAATGGCAAGATTTCATTCTTTTTATGTTTATTTTGTGTGTGTGTGTGTGTGTGTGTGTGTGTGTACACACCCCACATTTTCTTTAGCTACCTATTCATCTATTGATGAACATTGAGTTTTTTTCCCATGTCTTGCTGTCATATAACGCTGTAGTGAACATGGGGGTGCATATATCTTCTGGATTAGTGTTTTCATTTTCTTTACATACTAGTAAATACCCAGAGGTGGAATTACTGGATCATATATAGTTCTATCTTTAATGTTTTGAGGCAACTCCATACTGTTTTCCATAGTGGCTACACCAATTTACATTTTCACCAACAGTGAACAAGGATTCTCTTCTCTCCATATCCTGGCCAATACTTGTTAGTTCTTGTATTTTTAATAATAGCCATTCTGACAAATGTGAGTTGACATCTCATTGTGGTTTTGATTTTCATTTCCCTGATGACTTGTGATGCTGAGAATCTTTTCATGTACCTATTGGCCATCTCTATGTGTTCTTTGGAGAAATGTCTATTTGGATCTTCTGTCCATTTTCAATTGGATTGTTTATTTTTTGTTTGGGGCTTTTTGAGGTTTTTGTTTTGCCTGTTTTTGCTATTGAGCTGTATGAGTTCTTTATATATTTTGGACATTAGCCCCTTATCAGATATATGATTTGCAAATATCTTCTCCCATTTCGTAGGCTGCCTCTTCATTTGGTTGATGGTTTCCTTTGCTGTGCAGAAGCTTTTTAGTTTGATGTAGTCCCATTGGTTTATTTTTGCTTTTGTTGCTTAAGGTGACCTCTTAGACAAAGAAAATAAATTAGACTCAGATGAACTTAGAGTCACCACATTGCTAAAATGTTTGTGTCAGGAGAGATAATATCAGCAAATTGACACCCTTTATTTATTTTTTTTAACAAAAAGGAATCTGAAGCTCATAAATAAGTAGAAAGCATCATGCCCAGATCATATACTGCATAAAGAGCAGGATTTGGATTAGAATCTTGACTTTTTAACCTGAGAGTTAAAAAAATCATTTAAATAATATATATTGCTATTAATACTATGAAGGTAATATTCCAAAGTGGAAAAAATATAATAAGAAATATTTTAGCAATTATGTTAATATTGAATGTATATAATTAATAATTTAATGCCTAGTTTATTCTGGCAACTTATAGTATTATCCCATTTAACCCCTACCACAATCATATGCATTATAATCCTCATTTTACTGAAGAGATCAACCAAAGGACTTGTATGCATGCATATAAGCATAACCAATGGACACAAGACACTTGGAGGTAGGGGAGGAGGGAGGAAGGTCAAGGGGGGGGAGAAAGGACACATATGTACTACTTTTTGTAATATTTTAAGCAATAAAACAAAATTTAAAAAAAAGAATCAAGGATCAGAGAGCTTATGTAATGTATGTTGAGTTCACACAGCTGGTGGATAGCAGGAGCAAGGAAGCAGAAAGTCCTTCTGTTTTGAAGGCCTACTCTTCCTTATATGCCAGATTGTCTTTATAAACACGACATTAACAGACTGAGATTGTACCACAATGAGGGACACATTTATTTACTTCAAAAACTTTGGAAAATTTGTTTTTAAACCTAAACACAAAAATGAAACTTTTCTCTTAACTATAGTGCTTCTTTCTACAGCATTATCCCTCATCTCCTCAAAGAGATCTGTACAGGAAAACAGCCTTCCATTTATAGCAGTTAGCTTCATGCTTCTGCAGTGATCCCTTGAGCTTGCGAGATTCCTGCTGCTTCACATTGGATTGATCCTACTGGGAAAATTTATCGATCAAGCCTTGATTTTTCCACTGATAACACACCATCTATCAATTCAGTTAATGCACATCTTTTCCTCTTGTGTGTTAGCTGGAGGGAAATTTGGCACAACTTCTGTTTGCCTTTTAAGAAAGTTAGTTTTCTTTTTTGTTAAATTGTGTCCACAAATATATTCTTGTGTGTGTGTGCACACGTGTGTATGTGTGTGTGCTCTTGTGTTCAATACCCTACTTTTTAAAAGAAATTTTTTTTGAAGCAAAAGTAATTATTCATGCATGCAACGTAACCTTAAACTCCCATAGAACATATGAACACTTTCTGGAAGCTGAGAAATACACTTCCTTGAGCTAGTTGATTAATTTTTGATTTGGGATATTTTCTTAAAGCTAAAACATTGTGCATTTTTAAAATGAAGTAATAGTTTTAAAATGTGTTCCCAGATTGCATTGCCAATTCAAGTCTGGCAATAGTTCAAGTAGGCTGTGATACACAGATGAAAAGACTTGCAAGTGTGTGTTCCTGTCGAGGGCATGGGCTGGAAGGGCTATAACTGAAGAATGCTTCAGAACAACTGTATACCTGGAAGTAAAATAATGGAATCCAAGGTGAAATACCAGCTAGACTGCTTGTGTAGTGCTGTATTGAATAAACACAGGCACTCATGTTTTTGGGAGGGTGAGTGCAGCTACATTCATCTTTAACCTGAGAACACTCCTTCTCTCTGGTAAGGTTGTCTTGGTAGGCTCAACATGCTAAAGTGAAAAGTTCATATCTTTGAGATGACCAGGAGAATTGTGCAATAACCGAAGAGCCAGACAGATGGTCTCCTTATTCAATTACTTTTCTAGCTATCTATAGCTGGATATCAAACCACTCCAGAATGGGGCTTAAAAAATAACAATTACTTGTTTTACTCACCAATATAGGAGTTGACTGGGTCTTATCCAGGTAGTTTCCTTTGAGATCTTTCAGATGATTTCAGTTACAGTGGCTGAGGTTGAGACCATTTGAAAGGCTTCTTCACTCTTATAACTGGTGCCTGTAGTAGAAAAATCCAAACATCTGGGGACTGAAATGTAAAGGGGATCCCCAGCCATCTCCGTCTCTATGTGTGCTCTCCAACATAGTAGCTACAAATAGTTGAGAGTGCCTAAATGGTAAATATTCTGTTTGTCCAAAGGTATTTTGATTATAGAATTCCAAGCAAGCAGATCACAGCTAAAATACATTACTCTTTTAATAGTGGAGTAATAAGACTGACCTGTGGTATTGGAGAGAATGAAGTGTGTAGATGTGTTCTGTGTGTGTTTGGGGTCACAAAAACAATCTTATGAATCCTAGAATTCCCCTTGCTCCTGGCTAGAGAAAAGAGGAATCCACAATATCCTATCCCTCTTCACCTCCAGCCTTTTCTTCGTAATCTGAGGATATTATGTGGCCCTGTATCACCTTCAGTCTTCTATGAAGGAACATATCTAACTACCAAGGTGCACAGCAATAATTAGGCATATCATAGGTGAGGCTATGTGTTTTACCTGCTTCTAACCAGACTTAAATGGCTCAGCCTTTAAAACTAAGGAATTTAGTTCAATTCAAACAGAGGAAGATATCTTGATTATTGCTAGCTGGCTATAACATATTACTACTATAAAGTAAAAACATGTTGGGAACCAAGCAAGGACTCCTTGTTCTAAATGTATTTTATTTGGGGAATGGGTGAGGCTTTTTTCAAAAAGTGTAAGACGGTAGACATTTTGCTAGGAAAATTGAATCTTAAGAGACCCGAGTTTAAATATATTACATACTTACTGGAGTAACCCTTTTAATATCTAATTAAAGATTAATTTGTATATTCAGCTCTAGAAGCTTATTTTATTTACTCATCTTTAGTCTAAAATGGCACTTGTTTAATTTTAAATACACCTTGGATACTGTTCTTTGGGACTTCTTTGTGGTAATTATTAAGTTTACTGAGAGAAGTCAGAGCCTAAGTGTTTAAGAAACAAAATTATATGGCCATTAATTTGTGAGGTCCCTGATTATCTTCTGACTAGGGGCCCAGTGCACAAAAATTTGTGCACTCGGGAGGTCCCTCAGCCCGACCTGTGCCCTCTTGCAGTCTGGGACCCCTCTGGGGATGTCCACCTGCTTGTGTGCCTGGTCAGCCTGGGTGAGGGGCTAATGGCTGTTTGCAGGCTGGCCAAGCCCCCCAGTGTGGACCCTCACCCTATTAGGGTGTGACCAGCCTGGGTGCAGGCTTGAGGGCAGTTTTCAGGCTTTCAGGCTGCCCACAGCTCCCATTGACCCAACGTCCCAGCAAGTCTGGCTGGAAGCAGGTTTCTGGGGTTTATTTATCTTCTATAATTGATACACTGTTGCTTTAAGCCAGGGCCTAGGCAAGTAATGAAGCCTCCTGTTGGCTTCAGCTCTGTGGCTTCTATAATTGAAAGAATGTTGTCTTAGCAGAGGCCCAGCCGGCCTAGGCAGACAGTTTACTCCTGGTGCAATGGAAGCTGCCTGTTTACTCTAGCTCTGTGACTGCCGGCCTCCATCTTGGCTGGGTTAATTTGCATACAGCCACTCTGATTGGCTGGTGGGCATGGCTTAGGTGTCCCGAAATGGCCAATTTCAATATTACACTTTTATTAGATTAGATTTAAGGAGTTTAAAGTTCATTTCAGAATCATAAATAAAGGAGAGATGGCAAATCCAGTTTATGAACTAAGGTACTGACTTCAACAACTTAAGGAATTATCCTATGTCTAGTTTTTAATTGCTTTCATCCAGTGTGTGAATTCTCCATTTGTTTTATATTTTTCATAATAATAATGAGGCACAAATTTCTTATAGAGAATAGTTGACTTTATAAGAGCATGTTTAGTCCTATTTGACCAAGGTAATGTTCTGGGAAATTTATTTGCATGAATCCCTTGGTTTATTTCATCCTCTAGGCCAGAAGTCTTCCTTCTTCTTGTTCTTCTTTATCTCAATGAGGACTATGTACCCTTGAAGATTCTACTTAGGCCCTAAAGGACATCTCCACTCTTCAAGTTGGATTAATTGCCTTGTCTCAGCAAGCATAGGCCTGCACTGCATACATTCTTTTATGGTTCCTATCAGTTGCAATGAAAGCAAGTAATTATCTGTTTAGATGTCTATTGCCCCACTAATTTTCTGAGAATGGAACCCTTATTTAAAGTATACTTCCAGCCCTGACCAGTTTGGCTCAGTGGATAGAGCGTCGGCCAGCAGACTGAAGGGTCCCAGATTCGATTCCAGTCAAGGGCATGTACCTCGGTTGCGGGCAAATCCCCAATGGGGGGTGTGCAAGAGGCAGCTGATCAATGTTTCTCTCTCATCGATGTCTCTAACTCTCTATCCCTCTCTCTAAAATATCAATAAAATATATTAAAAAAAATAAAGTATACCTCCATACTCAAAGAATATTATATATACTAGAGAGAAATTGTGCCCCAAACTCAGGGCACACAGTATGTATCCAATAAATGCTTGTGGAATCAGTATGTACAAATATCCTGGCTTTTTAAATGTTGCTTTTCAAAAACCCAAATCAATGCAAAATTAACTTGACAAAGTAGGGTTTGAGCCATTTTGAGGAATGAAAAACACAGTTTTGAATCCTAAAGAATAATTTGCTGATACACATTACAAATCAATTATTATGCTTAATAATAAATCAAACTGTGTATTTTGCTATCTTGGGGTTTTATTATCTGTGAACACTAACTGATTGATAACATTTTAGTTATCTATGGCTATGTAACAAATTACCCAAAACTTAGTGGCTTCCAACACACATTTATGATCTCACAGTTTCTGTGGGTCAGGAATCTGCTTGTGGCTTAGCAGTATCCACGGCTTCAGGGTCTCTCACAGGCTGCAGTCATCTTAAAGCCCCAACTGGGCAGGATCCACTTTCAAGCTCACACTCATGTAATTATTGGCAGGATTTCGTACCTTGAGAGTTGTTGGACTGAGGCCCCAGTTCCTTATGAGCTGTTGGCAGGAGGCCTCCCTCAGTTCCTTGCTATGTGGGCTTCTGCACAGATCATCTTACCACTTGACTGCTGGCTTCTTCGGGGGAGCAAATGAGAAAAAAGGAGAGAGGGGCACCAAGCAGGACACGAGTAACAGTGTTCTGTAACCTAATCTTGGAAGTGGATGTCATCACTTTTACTGTATTCCATTGCTTACTAGGTCCAACCTACACTCAGGGGAAGGGATTACACAAGATTATGAATACAAGGAAGTGGGAATTATTGGGAACTGTATTGGGAGCAGCCTAACCACAAATAATAAATAAGAATTTAAAAAATGACAAAATGTATAACAATGTCAGGGGGTACAAAAACATAACATACTACTGTGATTGAACTACTAAAAATGGAAATATAGGAGAGACAAGAAAATTTAAACCCAAATTCTTTAATCCTTAATTCTTTAATCCATAAGCATTCATTGATTTTATTTGGTGCCAAGTATCACAGTACACTCATGGCATCCCAGAGAGAAATAAAACTGTATTAATGACTGAATTAGCTTAAAGATTAGGAAAGGAAATAAGAATGGAGAAAAAAATCATTGTGAAAATTTTCATGATATAAGTACTTTAATAGTATATAGTGCTGAGAGTTGCTGAAAGTTGTTCAGGGAAATGAGCAATGAGGAAGAATCCACTAAGCAAAGAGTGGTGAGAGAAGGAAGAGCTTGTGTAAGGAAAAATGTTGCTTATTTAGAATTAATGAATTTAGGATTTTGCTGATCAAATAAATGCATAGAAAAAATTGTTAAGTGGCCAGAAGTTATTTCAACTGTCCCCCAAGTCTCAATCTTAATGCCAAGGGAAGCAGAGGCAGTTCAATTCCCTGAATGAATAGAGATGACTTAGCAAAAATAATCTTTAGAAACTGCTATTATCCCCTTAGAGATTAGCTGGGCTGTGTTTATTTTGAATTTATGACTTGTCCCTGATTAAACTTTGAAACATGCAGTTTGTCATTAGGAACATAGTTGAAGCCCCTCTCCTCCTCTGTGGTATTTCTCTAACCCTAGGAACTCAGTCGGTTCCAGGTGGCTTCTGGCCACCTGAGGCTCCACCAAGCCAACCCTGATGGGCAGTGTTCCCACAAGGCTGCCCTGGAGATCTCTCTCTCTCTCCTCATACTCATCAAAGCCTACTTAACATGTTTTATCTCCAGAGGGGAGTGTAGGAGGAGACTGGGGGTCAGCATGTGGACTGGCAGAGAAATTGAAACCTGTACCACCTGGTTTTAAAGCCAGCATCTAAGGTACCGTAGATGCAGAAATTATCCACAGTGATGTAGGAGAGAGGTATGCTAGACTGTAGATTATAATTATGCTATTTTCTTTTAACTATCTTATTTTTTTTGCTTTTGCTGTCACCCCAATTACATTTTCACAAATATACCTCCTTTCTTGTGACAGGAGCATATATTTATTTCTGACTTTAATTGTTTTGGGCATTTTTTAGTTTCACATTCTTCAAAATAATGACCATGGGATGCCATTATCTAATGATTTATGAGTTTTCTACTCTGCAACTTCATTGTCTCCTATTTAAAATGTTAGGCTGTATAAAAAATTCTGTATGCCGGGGAGAAACTGTAGTTATCAGAGTCGATATATGAACCCACAGCCTGTGTTGTCTCTACCAAGCCAAACAAAAGATCCAGTAGATAAAAATATTGTCTGGAATCTTTGAGAAATCTGCAATGTCAGGAAAGCTTGCAGGACGTGATAGCTGGGTAAATGGTCTGTCTCTTTTCCAATAGAGAGGACCATTCTTCACACTATAGGTTGATAAGCTTGCTATGAATCCTTGGAGTGAACAAATGAGTAAGATGAGCTAGGAAAGCTTACACAAGGGAGTCATGTTGACCTTCTGATCCTCTCCACTCCCATAGCTATCAACACTACTTTCTGTATGTAGCTTTTTGAATTTGCCTATTTATGACATAAGTTCAGCATCCCCTTGTCTCCTTGAGGGTCATAAAGACCCTCTTTCTTGTTGACCACAAGCCAGTTCTCAGAAGGCATCTTACTTTCTATTTGAATATAAAAGAAAGCTTTTAATTTTAATGTTTTCAGGAACTAGGATGGGTTATCAGCAGGCTCTCATTGATGAAAACTTTCCCTTGATTTTTCCTGCAATGCATTTTTTCTAAGTGACATAGTTTGATTTTTAAATTCTGAGCCACAAAAGCTACACATTTTAAATTACACTATAATTATATGCTTCTATATCTTCCTCTTCTACTTAATTGGGAACTCCCTGAAGGTTGAAGTCCTGTGTCATTCGTTTATGTATTGAAATGCATAAAACAGTACCTGGCACCTACCAAATTGTAACAAATGATTGTCCAAATAAGGTCATTGACTAATTATTTAATCTCTGTGAACTTTACTGACTTATTAGGATAACAGTAAAACAAAGTACCCAGCAAAATGTCAGATACATAGTGGATACTCAATAAATAATGTGATATTCTTTCCTTGCACTAAGAGAGGCTATCCACTGATCCTAAAGAGGTAGATATTAGTTTAGAGCAGTTAAATATTCTGGGACCACATTCTCATAGTCTGTTCTAAACTCATCCATGTCAGTTTCAAACTTACTAGTCTATACTCTCTCATTGGCAGAAAAACAGAGGGCAAGGTTTCCTTGGCATCCTGCCTTCGCTCTCTCATGAATGTGATTTGTGTACAGGCTGTGAGCCCTGTTGCTCTTGCTGGCTGAGCACAGCTGTAAATAACGCCTACCTGTCCAGATGTGATTTGTTCTAGTCCAGGCCTCTTTGTATTCATCCTTGGTTAAACCTCTGCATTCTGACTTACGTATGTGACTTTTTTTGTGTATCTGAATTCATCAAACGACTTTACCATTTATTTTGCACTTTGGTCAGGACAGCTCAGAAATGTTTAATGCTTACAAAATGAAAACATGATAAAATATCACATGCCACCAATATAGTCAAATTAGTACATGTGATCTGAAATCTTATCAATTCATTAAAGAACTTCATTTTGACCCTATTTTACAAGAGGCCAAATTTATTAATGAAAGTTCTGAGAAAAGTTTTTTTTTAATTGTTCTGCTTATCAGGATGAGAGCCTAATCACAAACTTGATTAAAGAGGTTCTGAAATCCCCAAACTCTGACAAGCTAAAACATTTGTTGCTAACTTATTTGGTGACAAAATTTGAGCTGAACCTAAGAGAGGTCATTTATAGTCTCTCTTTAGCTTATGTTGTATAAATATTCATGGCAAAAATATCGGTGTTTGCTTACTACATGCTGCCCTAGGCCCCATTGGAAATGTTCCATAATATATAGTTTATGTTCTCTATGACCTCCTTAAAGTATGAAAAGTCAGGGTTTTGAGATATGAAAAGGCCCAAGAATTTCTTTGGGGAAAGGGATTATGGGCCAGGAGTTATCAAGCTTGATTCCTGGGGTATTGGAATACATATATAAACACTTATGTGTAATTAAGTTCCATCATCTTTAATTATAATGGTTTCAAAGAATATTAAAAATAGTTTCTAGTTGCCAAAATATTTGTGGATGAAATAATGGAATGGGAGAAACGAGATGGCGGCATAAGGTAGACACCGTCTATGCAGCTGTGAACAACTATTTCAGAAAAACCACGAAAAGAACACACGGACACCACTCGCACCCACAGGACGGCTGGCTGAGTGAAAATCCTACAACCAGAGAAGAGTCTGAGACTCAGAGGAGTGGCGGAAGCAAAGTACAGAGGTACGGAGGCGCGCTCACGGGCTCGGGGAAGGGCTGGTACCGGAGGTCGTGGTTCTTTTCCAAAACGGAGAGAGCCACAAGCTCCCAGCGGCTCTGAACTCCAGTTCCAGGCGAGTCTCTGAGGTCCCACAGACACCCAGAGAAGGGCACCAGGAGGAAATCCAAAACGGGTTTCTCTCAGCGTTGCTAGCAGCAATTACCGTGGGACACAGAGACCTGGCGTCTCTCAGCGCAGGGCTGAGAAGCGCCATAGCTATTTGCTCCGCCCCGCCCGGAGAACTCCCCGAGGCCCCGCCCCTCCCAAGTGCGTCAGAAGCTTCTGTAGCAACACCTCCTTAAAGATACAGGAGCCAGCCCCACCCAGTGGCCAGAGAGGGACTAACCTAAACAAAACAGATCCACAAGGAACACACTCGGGGCAGATGCAGTGAGCATAAAAGCTCCACTGTAACAACTCTTGCCCCATAAGGGTGTCTCTAGCACAGAAGTTCTCCCACTGTAGACACAGCTGACTCTCGTAACCAAGTGGCTTAGAGGTTA
>PVJC01027972.1:0-22882 GCA_004026665.1 Murina feae
AAATGCTCAATGTTACTAATCATCAGAGAGGTGCAAATTAAAACAACAATGAGATACTACCTCACACCTGTCAGAATGGCTATCATTAATAAATCAAACAAGTGCTGGCAAGGATATGGAGAAAAAAGTACCCTTGTACATGGTTTGTGGAAATGCAGACTGGTACAACCACTATGGAAAGTGCGGAGTTTCCTAAAAAATTAAAAATGGAACTCCCATTTGACCTAGTGATCCCACTTCTAGGAATATATCCTAAGAAGCCTGAAACACTCATCAGAAAGAATATATGTGCCCCTATGTTCATAGCAGCACTATTTATAATAACAAAGATCTGGAAATAGCCCAAGTGCCCATCAGTAGACAAGTGGATAAAAAAGCTGTGGTATTTACACAATAGAATACTATGCAACTGTAAAAAAGAAGGATCTCTTACCCTTTGAGACAGCATGGAGGGAGCTAGAGAGTATTATAAGTGAAATAAGCCAGTCAGAGAAAGACAAGTATCACATGATCTCACTGATATGTGAAATCTAATGAACAAAATAAACTGACAAAATAGACCCAGAGACATTGAAGCATTCAACAGACATGTATGTCAGAGCAAACAGGGGCAGGGGGTGTATGCATACATGCACATCCCACGGACCCAGAAAATAGTGAGATAAAAGCCTGGGGAGGGTGCAGGAACGGGGTGGAGGAGGTCAATGGTTGCATAAATAAAACAAAGGGGGTGCTGTGGGTTGAACTGTGCCCCTGAAAAAGATATGCTTAAGTTCTTATCTCTGGTACCTATGGATGTGACCCTATTTGGAAATGGGATCTTTGCAGTTGTAGCCAACTTAAAATGAGGTGACCCAATAAGTGTGGACTCTAAATCCAACAGCCAGTGTTCTTATAATGCAAAGGAAAGGGATATTTGGACAGAGACAGAGGAGACACAGAGGGAAGAAGGCCACATGATGAAGAAGGCCACATGATGATGAAGGCATAAAGTGGAGTGATGCAGCCACAGGGTGGCAGCCACCACTGGAAGCTGGAAGAGGTAGTGTGGTGGCCTTTAAAGGGAGAGTGGCCCTACTGACACCTAAGGTCAGATTCTAGTCTCCAGAACTGTGAGTGAATAAATCTGTTGTTTTAAGTTTGGGGTGAATTGTTATGACAGCCCTACAAAATTATTGCTAACCCCCCAAATCCACCCAGAGTGAATAAACATATACTCACCATATTGCTTTATCAATCTGAATTTTCCAATTTGATAGGGAAAAGAGACTTAGACTTTCACATTTTAATTTGCCTTTGCATATATATACATACTAAAGGCCCAGGGCATGAAATTCGTGCACGGAGTGGGGGTGGGGGGTGGGGATGGTGTCCCTCAGCCCAACCTGCACCATTTCCAATATGGGACCCCTTGAGGGATGTCCGACTCCCGGATTGGTGGAATCGGGCTTAAAGAGGCATTCAAACATCCCTTTCACAATCCAGGACTGCTGGCTCCTGACCTTTCACCTGCTGATTGCCCCTAACCACTCCCCTGCCAGCCTGATCAATGCCTAACTGCTCCTGTACTGGCCTGATTGCCCCTAACTGCCCTCCCCCTGCCAGGATGGTACCCCCCAATTGTCCTCCCCTGCAGGCCTGGGTCCCCCACAACTGTCCTCCCCTGCAGGCCTGGGTCCCCCACAACTGTCCTCCCCTGCAGGCCTGGGTCCCTCCCAACTATCCTCCCCTGCAAGCCTGGGTCCCCCCCAACTGCCCTCCCCTTCAGGCCTGGGTCCCCCCCCCCAACTGCCCTCCCCTGCAGGCCTGGGTCTCTCCCAGCTGCCCTCCCCTGCAGGCCCGGGTCTCTCCCAACTGCCCTTCCTTGCTGGCCATCTTGTGGTGGCCATTTTTGACCACATGGGGGCAGCCATCTTGTGATGGTCAATTTGCATATTACTCTTTTATTAGATAGGATAGATTGTGTGTGTGTGTTTGTGTGTGTGTGTGTGTGTGTGTGTATACATATTTAATGTTTTTATTGATTTTTAGAAAGAGAGGAAGGGAGAAGGATAGATAGAAACATCAATGAGAGAGAAATATCATTGATCAGCTGCCTCCTGCACACCTCCTACTGGGGATCAAGCCTGCAACCCAGGCATGTTGCCCTGACTGGGAATCGAACTGCGACCTCCTCGTTCATGGGTTGACACTCAACCACTGAGACACACTGGCTGGGCTTTGTATATATTTTTGTGTGTGATTCAGCAATTCATAATATCTGACCATTTTAACACAGGATTCCTTATATCTGTCTTGATTCCTGGTAGTTTGTATAATTACCTTTTTAAAACATTTTTGTTTTTACTACTATAAATGTTCTCCTAATCTGCCATGTGCTTTCAGATTTTGTTCATTTATTGGCCTCACAGAAGTGTTTTAATTTAATGTGAATTTGTCCCTTTGGCTTCAGATTCCACTTCAGGCTTATAAAGCCTTTATGACTGTCAAGAATATAAAAACAATTCTTCAGAACAAAATGTCCTCCTCATAGCTGCCTTCAGGGTAGCCCTGAAAGAAAACCTCCTCACCTTTTTCTAAGCAACTTTGATCATGTTTTCTGACCAAGAATTCCCTTTACGGAAAACCCTTAATCAATTAAAAAATTTTAAATGTTTACAAAACATTCAATTTGCTCTTACTTTTAGAAAAGACACATCAATAACATGTAGTTCATGCAGAGCAGAGAAATTTCTTTAGTAGTCCTTTGCACACATTTTAAGGCTGGACAATACCTATGTCTTAAGGGAGATCAAACTTTTAAATAGCCCAATTGTTCACTAAGCATATCCAGAAGTGACCTAAAGGCCAGATAAATACAGTTTTACAGCAGGAAACAGCTTAGGACTAAACAAAAAACTAAACTGGGGTCACTGCAACCCGAAGCTACTCCCTACCCCCCGGTGACCAGCTGCATGTTTCTGAGCAAGTCATTTGATGCCCATGTTCCTCTGAACAAATAACCATGGAGTTGTTCAAGCAATGAACCAAAACACAGTGATGTCAAATGTTTTCTAGGGTTGGGCATAGGTTTTTAAAAAGTCCCCAGAACACTCTCAGGGGAAATGTGGAGGTTAGGCTTTGTTTCCTCCCCTATGAAAGTAAAAGTCCTAAGCAAGGAAGAAAGCATCACTTTTGGGTCTGGGAGAAGAGCTCCATGCTGACAGCAATGAAATGACATGGCTTCTTACAGGCATGGTCAAGCAGCCCTCCAGATGCCACAGTCTACAAACAGGAGCAGGGGTGGGGGAAAGGAAGCTTCTTAAACAAGACCTAAGAAGCAGAAGATTTCTTAAGGGAGAGAATGGTAAATTTGCACTGAAATTTTTTTCTTAAATATAAGTGCATAAAAAGACTCCATAAAACAAAGTAAGACAGTTGCAAATTGTGATTAAATATTAAAACAAAAAATGTGGTTCCTAAAATTTTAAAATAATTGCTGCAAATCAGTAAAGTTAAAGGATTTTGTTTAAATGGGAAAAGTGTATGACAGGCATTTCACACAAAAATGAGGAAGCGGAGGAAAGGCCAGAAGCTCAGATATCCAACCTCTCAAATAATCAGGGAAGTGGAAATTAAAACACTGCACACAAATCAGACTGGCAAAAAGTTAAATATATCTCAAATATTTCTGATGAGAAAATAAACTAGTATATAACCATTCTCTGCATAATGATGTTCCCATCAACAACAGACTGTATGTACAACAGTGGTCCCTTAAGATTATAATGGAGCTGAAAAATTCCTATCACCTCAAGCAGCAATTTTCAACCTTTTTTCATCTTATGGTGCACATAAACTAATTATTGAAATTCTGCAGCATACCAAAAAACATATTATATTTTTTGCCAATCTGAAAAAAAAAGGTATAATTTTGATTTATTCACACCAGACAGCTATTGTTGTGTGGGCTGTTGTCATTTTTTTCTTTGACAATATAAGGGAAAAGAGGTCAGTGCCCTTAACTAAACAGGTATTGCATATTTTAAAAATTCTTGCAGCACAGCAGCTGAAAATCACTGACCCAGAGACATCATAACTATCTTAACATTGAAGTGCAACACATTACTCACATGTTTGTGATGATGCTGGTGTAAACAGACCTACTGCGCTGCCAGCCATGTAAAAGTACAGTATATCGTATTTTACTGTACCTTTTCTAGGTTTAAATGTTTAGATATATATAAATACTTACCATTGTGTTATGATTGCCTACAGTACTCAGTACAGTAACATGCTGTACAGGCTTGTAGACCAGGAGCAATAGGCTGTACCATACAGCCTAGGTGTGTAGTAGGGCTGCACCATTTGGTTTTGTGTAAGTGCACTCTGTGATATTTACACAAAGATGAAATCATCTAACCTCAGAACATATCCCCATCATTAAGCAGTGCATGACTATACTTTGGCAAAGTGTGTGTGTGTGTGTGTATATATGTGTGTGTGTGTGTGTGTGTGAAATTGACGTTGCTTGCACCTGCTATACAAGACAGAAGATCTATGCTTAATTGCATACCCTAATTATAATCTAATCTAATAAAAGAGTAATATGCAAATTAGGCATCACTCCAAGACATCTAAGCCACGCCTACCAGACAAGCCACGCTCCCTAGCCAATCAGAGTGGCTGTATGCAAATTAACCCAGCCAAGATGGAGGCTAGCAGCCACAGAGCTAGAGCAAACAGGAGGCTTCCATTGCAACTGCCTGCCTAAGCTGGCTGGGCCTCTGCTCAAGGAAACAATGTTTCAATTATAGAAGCCACAGAGCTGAAGCAAACAGGAGGCTTTGTTGCCTGCCTAGGCCTCCGCTCAAGGCAACAAAATTTCAATTATAAAAGATAAATAAACCCCAGAAACCTGATTCTAGTCAGCCTCTCTGGGACTTTGCATCAATGGGAGCTGTGGGCAGCCTGAAAATGGCCCTCAGCACCTCACCCAGGCTGGCCACACCCCCATGGGATGAGGGTCTCCACTGGCGGGGCTTGGCCAGCCTGCAAAAGCTATCAGCCCCTCACCCAGGCTGGCCAGGCACGCCAGCAGGTGGACATCCCCCGTGGGGTCCCAGACTGCGAGAGGGCACAGGCCGGGCTGAGGGACACCCCCCTCTCCTCGAGTGCACAAATTTTTGTGCACTGGGCCCCTAGTATCAATATAAGAAGAGAGGTACAAGAATATTCAATGTAACATTCTTTATAATTCAACATCACTTACAATATTTACACAGCCACTGGCAGGGGAATGACTATACAAATTGTGGAATATTTATATTAACCATGGACAATGAAAATGAAAGAACTAGAGTTATATGTATCAAAATGGGTTAACCTCAAAAACATAAATATAAAAAAGCAAGAGAACTCTTACAATATAACATTTTAAAGTTAAAAACCACATGGTATAAACCAGACAGAGCAAATACTACACATGTCTACAGCTAACGTATACATGTAAAAGACACACTTAGAAAATATAAGTGACAAATTTCATATAATGATACCTTGTGGGCAAAGGACAGCTACACAAGGGAGCTGTATTTGTAGTTATGTCCTTAATATATGGATATAAATGGGTCTTCATTATACTATTCTGAATATCTTTTTGTATGACTACAATACTTAAAATGCTAAAGGTCTACATTTAAAAATACTTAGAAAGATAAACACTAATACCTTTATAGGACTGCCCTCTTTTATTCTGAATTTTCCTACAATGAAATATATAACATTTGAATTTGAAAAGGTGTTAAAGATGTCTGGAAATTTCCAGTTTTGTAAGCAGTGAACACTCTGGTTCAACTATTCCCTCCAAACACACTTGTGTTGCAGTTGTGCCTTCAACAATCACCAGCATAAACCAGTGACCGCTGTAAGAATCACTCCCCTGGCTGATCAACTGGACAAATGGGAAGCTGTTTCATCAGGCTTCTTTTTAGAGACATGAACACTATCTTTTCCTTTTACCTTATTTTCCAGTCTAAACAGTCTGTAGTGCTATGAGTCAGAAAACTCTATCCTCAGTTTCTAGAATATAAAATAAGAAAATGAGATAGAGCTTATTATAAGCTTCACTTTTGTAATTCCACTCCTGTTAGAATTTACTCAAGAAGTGCTCAGTGTCTGACACTAACTTACTTTCTAAAGCTTTTTTGGGTCTCATGCCTAAAATAACTTGTGGGGAGGGTCTTAAAATGTATATGCATTTCCTTCAGGAGGTTAGCTGTGCATAAAGGTATCCAGGAAAAAAAAACACGTTTAAATTTAGCGCTTTCTTTTCAATTTCTTAATTCCTATAATTCAAATTCAAGCCCTGCAGTCCTTCATAAATATAAGTTTACTCTGAAGTTCCGTATATGAATCTGCAGACAAACAAGCAGTTTCTCACACCTAAACCTACATTAAGAGTGTACAACTACCAGGAAGCCTTTCAGAAGTTCAAGTCAGGGTCAGCAAGTAATTATCATATTTACTAGTAAGAATGCTTTCAGCTACGAGTAATCAAAAATAATTCAAGCCCTGGCCATGAGGCTCAGTTAGTTGGAGCAACACCCCGTACACCAAAAGGTTGCAGGTTCAATTCCTGGTCAGGGCACATACCTAGGTGGTGGGTTCAATCCCCAGTCTGGGTGCATACAGGAAGCAACCAATTAATGTTTCTCTCTCACATCAATGTTTTTTTTCTCTTCTCCTCTACCCCCTTCTCTCCTCTCCCCTTCCTTCCCTTCGCCCCCCTCCTCCTCTCTTCAAATCAATAAACATATCCTCAGGTGAGGATTAAAAATAATGATAATAATTTGAAATGCTCTGAACAATAAAGAAACAGATTGGCTCACATCACAGAAAATCCAAAGGAGGAACAGGGTTCAATTAACATGGCTGAAACCTCTCAGCCTTACATTACTTCTTGTATCTGTTTCAGCCTCAGGCTGGTGGCAGGATGGCTGTATATTCCTCGTCCTCACAGCTAAGTATGACAATGTTTAACATCTTCCTGTGGGTTTCTAAGGAGAAAGAGTCCCATCCCAGGGCACTTCTCAGTCTTACCAGAGCCACTCCCTCAATCTGGCACCACCGACTGCAGGAGAGCCATGCTCTTGTCAGCTGGGCCTGATGCCTGACTCCACTGCTGGCAAGGTAGTGGGACTCCCCTGGTTGATTAGACAGTTTAGGCCACTCCTCCATCTGAGCCCACTCCTTTATGCTACGTGCTATCTTATAACAGAGGTGGAATGGGTTTTGAGGGAACAGTCATAATACATACACATTATAGAAGTTTAAGACTGAATTCAATCTTTTACATCTAATGGTCCTCAAGAAGGCTATCAACAGCATGGTACCTGGAGGTTGGGTATAAAGCTAAATCTATCTTCCCTACATAAAAGGATCTTTCCTCTCACAAATATCTTGAGAGCATCAAGCATACCCATTAGGCAGCCCATGTCTCTATGTTACAGAAGCAGAGCAGCTTCAGGAGATACATTAGGACCCCTTTTGGCCCTGGAAACTTGACCATGCCCAGAACACCACAGGCTCGGCCCTGACAGCAAACTGAGCAGAGTCTGGAGCATCAACCTGTTCCAAGTGAGCAGCAGTGTCCCCCCCCAGCACACAGGCAGACACTGTGAGCGATGATGAGCCAAGGTAGGGGACAGCCAGGATCACTCAGCCTGGGGAGGGCTCAACACAACAGTGACATCATCAGGCCACTGAGGAATTTCTCTTCCTCCAGGGAAACACACCAAAACCAACTCATTATTCTCATAATAATAGACAAGAAGAGAACAGCTACACTGAACCCCAAACTTCATTACTTCCAGAATCTCAAAACACCGACCATGAAACCATTACATACACACCCTCTGGAAAGTCAACAAGATCTAAAACCATTTTTAAAAATGAGAGTACACAGCTTCTAGCGCAACAGTCCCACTTTAAGGAAATATCCTAAACAAAATTGCCCTCCATACAGAAGTTGTCTCAGGAATCAAAGAGGTCCTTGTGTTGAAATATCAAACCAGAGCTGCAGGTGCGGCTCAGTTGGCGGGGCGTCATTCTATGCACAGAAAGGTTGCTGGTTCAATTGTGGATTCGATTCCCAATCAAGGCACATGCCCAAGTTGGAGCTCCATCCTCTGTAGGAGGTATGCAGGAGGCAGCCAGTCAATGTTTCCCTCTCACATTGATGTTTCTCTCTCTCAAAAAAAGGAATAAGAAATATCAAAACAAATGTTTAGCAGTGCTAGAACGATGATATTTTCACTTAAATACACATGGAACACATGAAATAACTGTTTCCTTTAGTGACAGCCATGCACTAAACAAACAAAACATACACGTGAGAAGAGAAAGAAAACCCAACACTGGCAGTAGTGCTTATGTTAGGAAACTAAGTTTACAGTGGTCCTTCTCACTGCCCTACCATAGCAAGGACAATCACAGCTAGCACTCACCACCAATGGGACTCATCTAAGCACTTCACCTGCCTTATCAGGTAGTTCCTGTCATTACCTCCAAAGCTCTTGGCCATTAGTGGGGCAAGGGGTAACTAGTTAGGGTCAAAGCTTCTCCTACCACTGCCTTCCCCTCTAAAAAGGGAATTCTGAGGAGGCTAGGGACAGGGTGGGGTCCTCCAAGGCAAGGCGCAGGGTCACGTGGGTGGCCCTCAGTGAGGAGAAGCTGAGCTCTGCCATGCAGCTGGGCTCTATGCAATGCTCCCAGTTCTCAGTCAGTACTCAAGTGCATCTTGGGTTGCCTAGGGGAAAGGACTCATCCCATGACATCTGGGATGTTGATGGGGTGGGGCAGAGAGCGGAGGAGGTGACAGAGGGAAGTGGGCAAGGAGTGGAAGCCAGCTGAGCTCTCAGCACCTGGGAAACAGACCCTTCTTTGGACTCACTTCTGTGCCTCTTCTTGCTGGCAGAATGTTAGGACTTTTGGAGTCAAAATGTAGGCCTGGAGTGGAGGGGCAGGGAAGCAAAGTCAAGAGCTTCCCTGGCTGAGGTGATACAGAATTCGGTTTTCAGCCTGATTTTTGTTTTCCAACTTTTAATTGAGATACAAACACAAGAAATATTTCACTATCCTCTCCGTTCTAAGAAAAACCATGTAAGAACCATGACATGAGGCAATAGCCTCTTGGCCTCAGTATTAAGATAACATAAGGGAGTGATGGTAACCCAGGCAGAGTCAAACAGTTGCCAGACCAGCTCACTGTGGCTTGGAAATCTGATTCTAAAGAGCTGCTAGAAATTTACATTTTATGTAAAAATATTTAAAAACATCAGTGAGTCATTCAAACACACACATAAAAATTTTTAAACTGTATGTGGCCAGATTCTGCCCTTGGATCACAAACTGAGACCTCTGAACTGCCCTTAAGCCAGAGGAGCACTTGGGAGGCCTTGTCACCTCTGTCTTCTCCATGTCTGTATCTCTGCTCTTCCCCATTCCCTTAGTCCAGTGTAGGCCATTCTGTCAGGTAGGCAGAACTTCCCAGGATCCAGCCTGGGAAGGCAGGCTGAGAGACCACACAGGACAGGAACTAAACCCAAGCCCAAGGTCTGTACCCTGGGTTTCTATTACAGAAATACAAACACAATGTACAATAAACCCTTGAGAGTAAGATGGGGGTGGGGAAGCACAATATAAAATTATACATAAAATTCTGTAAGTATCAGAAGACAACAGAAAAGATAAAGATGTGTAATGAATGGGTGAAGGTAGCAGGACTCAAGATAACTCATTTTTCATTTCTCATTTTTATCACTCATTTTTCATTTCTCATTTTTATCACTCATTTTTCATTTCTCATTTTATATAATAAAACAATGACTCTCACTTATTCCAACATCTCAGGAAAGTACCCAAAACATATCAAGCTAATTGGATATAAGTAACAGGGTAATTTTTTTCAAACTTTATTGTTTTAAGAATTATATATAGTATTACATATGTCTCCTTTTTCCCCACTGACCTCTCCCTGTCACCCTCACCCCCACTCCCTGCACATGCTCTCACCCCCCTAGTGTCTGTGTCCATTGATTATGCTTATCTGGATACATACAAGTCCTCTGGTTGATCTCTTACCCCTCACCCCCTCTACCTTCCCTCTGAAGATTAACAGTCTATTCAATGCTTCTCTATCTCTGGACCTGTTTTTGTTCATCAGTTTACGTTGTTCGTTATATTCCACATATGAATGAGATCGTGTGATATTTATCTTTCTCCTACTGGCTTATTTCACTTAGCATAATGCTCTCCAGGGCCATCCATGCTGCTGAGAATGGTAAAAGTTCATTCTTTTTTATAGCAGCATAGTATTCCATTGTGTAGATATGCCACAGTTTTCTAATCCACTCATCTGCTGATGGGTACTTAGGCTATTTCCAAATCTTAGCTATTGTAAATTGTGCTGCTATGAACATTGGGGTACATATGTCCTTTCTGATTGGTGTTTCTGATTTCCTGAGATATATTCCTAGAAGTGGGATTATTGGGTAAAATGGCAATTCCATTTTTTATTTTTGAGGAAACTCCACACTGTTCTCCATAGTGGCTGCACCAGTCTGCATTCCCACCAGCAGTGCATGAGGGTTCCTTTTTCTCCACATCCCTGCCATCACTTGTCTTTTGTTGATTTGTTGATGACAGCCATTCTGACAGGTGTGAGATGGTATCTCATTGTTGTTTTGATCTGTATCTCTTGGATGATTGGTGACTTTGAGCATGTTTCCATATGTCTCTTGGCCTTCTGTATGTCCACTTTCAAAAAGTGTCTACTTAAGTCCTTTGCTCTTTTTTTGATTGGATTATTTATCTTCCTTTTGTTAAGATATATGAATTTCCTATAAATTTTGGAGATTAGGCCCTTATCAGAGATAACATTGGCAAATATGTTCTCCGGTGCAGTATACTTTCTTGTTTTGTTGATGGTTTCTTTTGCTGTACAGAAACTTTTTATTTTGATGTAGTCCCATTTATTTACTTTCTCCTTAGTTTCCATTGCCCTAGGAACTCTACTGGTAAAGATGCTGTTACAACATAAATCTGATATTTTGCTGCGTGTAGATTCCTCTAGTATTTTCATGGTTTTCCATCTTTTGTTTAAGTCCTTTCCCATTTTGAACTTATTTTTGTGTATAGTGTAAGTTTGTAGTCTATTTTCATTTTTCTGCATGTGTCTGTCCAATTTTCTCAACACCATTTATTAAAGAGACTGTCTTGACGCCATTGTATGATCTTGCCTCCTTTGTCAAATATTAATTGAGCATAATGGCTTGGGTCGATTTCTGGGTTCTCTGTTCTGTTCCACTGGTCTATATGGCTGCCTCTTACATGCCCCGCACTGGGGATCAAGCCCACAACTCAGGCATGTTCCCTGACTGGGAATTGAACTATGACCTCCTGGTTCATAGCTCGACACTCAACCACTGAGCAACACTGGCTGGGCATCAGCTTCCATTTCTTAATCTCTAAAGAAAGGGATTCGCTACTTATGATTAGAGAGATAGCAGGCATTTAATAAAAATATTTGGATACAGGCAAAGAAGCGTGGATATATGGTCATAAATTCTATAAAGAACAGCAGTTAGACCTCAACTACAACTACTGAAAACTGCTTCATTGAAGTGCACACAACAGTGGGGGTTTTAAGGTATATTTTCCATATTTTATTACACTTTCAGCCATAATAGCAACTAGTTATCTCAGAGCATACTTCAAGTCCCACAGCAAGTAGCCTCACAGGGCAACCTGCCCTGCTCCCTCCCCAGGTTGTGCTCAGGAAATGGGATGTAATCTTTCCTCTAATTTCTGAGTTATGAAGAGAGAGCCATGTTCCCCAAGTGAAGAATTAATAAAGCTAAAAACATGAAAAATTTTGCACTGCAATCAAAACACTTACCAAAAGCTAGCCTCATCCACATTTGACAGTATGAACAATCCCTGCATGGAATTCCATCCATGTAAAGTGACTGTCATTCACAATATTTTCCCACAGCCAAACCAGCTTTCAAGGGTTAGCTAGAGAAAAGAATGAGGGAGTAACTTGGGAAGAAATAATTAGCACTCTTGACCCCCTTGTTTAGACCACGAGGAGCTGCTGCTCAGCGGTGCCCACAGGAAACACAAAAACCCTCCTGTCTCCTCCCAACACCCTCACAGCCAACACCCCAGCCCAAAAGGTCTGGAGAAATCCTCTCCTGCCTTTCCCCTCACCCAGCAGGTTTTTGCCTAATTTTGCCCTAACCTCCTTTACTCTTAGTAAAAGGAAGGGGTGGGTTGGCAATCTTAATCCTACCAATTTTGGAGCAGTTTTCTTACTCAGCTCAGGGATAAAGCCACCTAACACTGGGGCCAAGCCAGCTCAGAACTCCTGTCTTCTCCAGCTTCTCATAACCTGGGTCTTTGTGCAATCAGACAGCTATTAAGCCTCCTCCTTCAGGCCAAAGCTCAGTGTCCCTTCTCCCAGGTCCACAATAAAAGAGACAGGAAGCAGCTAAGTCCTCTCACTGCACCTGCTTCCAATACAGCAAAGTAGAAATTTCTGTCTAGCTGACAGAATGGCCTACAGTGGGCTAAGGGAATGGGGAAGGGCAGATATCCAGACAAGGAGAAGGCAGAGGCCAAAATGAACGGCATGGGGTACCAGGAAAAGGCTCTCCCCATGTGCCAGGCCCCCTCTGCACTCCCTTGTGTCCTTCCTTCCCATGGAAAGGTTGTAGAGCATGAAGGTTACAAAGGACCTGAATCAAGTGCTATCTTTACTACTTACTGCCTGTGGAGTCTTCAGCAAGGTCATTAATGTCTCATCTGTAAGCACATCATCCACTCTGTCCTCAGCAAATGTTAACACCAAGTTCATGCTATGTGCCAGACACTGCTTAGGTGCTGGGGACACAGTAGTAAATAAAACAACCAAAACTACCTGAGGGTGGGGAGATTACAATGATGAGAGAATGAAACGAACAAGGTAAGAATAAATAATAGATAATTATACCCACCTCTCAGAGTCATTTTGGGTATGAACAGGACCATTATGAATAAAGTACAGGTCATAGGATCAAGTAAATGGTAAGGGGTTGGCACACAGCACTTACCATCAGCAGTGATCGCTGGCCAAGAAGAGAGAAGGTCCATGCTGGCCTTGGGGTCCCCAGGTGTTCTAGGGCTTGCTCGGAGCAATGTGTAGAGTCATGAGGGGAAACCCAGGATCCTTGGAGGGGTAAGAGTCCCGCCCACCATCTACCAACTTATGTGGCACAACAGGTAGTTATTCATTTAAACTTGTAAACAAAGCAAGAAAATGTAAAAAGCCCCAGGACAAGTCCATGTAAAGTATGAGTAAATACCTTACATGAAGAGACCCTATTAAGTAAAGGCTTGTGTAAACTTTCTCAGTAAGTGTGAAAGATGTAAGGCAAACAGGCATTGTCCAGGAAGGCCATCAGAACCTCATCCTGGTCCAAGCACACATTTTGCAAATGCTAAAGGCAAGCACATCATTCCTTCCACCCTCACTTACAACATTTATCGTTAGACAGAAGGAACAGACAGTAGCTGCCTCCTCAGCCAAAACAACAGGAACAGCCACTCAAGAGTCCAAGATGCATTCCTTCACACAATGTGCAATCTGATGCTGGCTAATAACCAGGGCTTCTGAGCAATAGGAAGCTCTCCCCAGGCAACAGGGACTGACACAGCAACTCCTAACAACCCAACTCCTAAAAGGTGAAAGTCACCAGCTTCAAAGAAGCTTTTGATTCCTCCCACTGCTCCTCCCCACCCCCGTGTTCAAACAGATATACTGGGCAACAAGTTTCTGAATATTGACTTTCAAATGAAAATAAACATAACCATGGAGGTTTAGAGTCAGCAGATACGCATCCCAGGGTGCCTGTGTCACTGGGCCAGCAGTAGGAGGGCCGAGAGCTACAAGACAAAAACAACCATGGAATGCTTTCCCTAGCACTCAGTCCTGAATGCTGGGGTCCCTGGACTGTTACCCACGGAGTTCTGCTCCAGGTGTTCCTTATTTTTATTAACATAAGCTCCCTAACATATTCCCTCATATGCGTTTTATTATACCTCTTACAAAAGGAGGCCTCTATGACGTGTTCTGCATCACATGTGGTAGCTGATGTTCTTAATAAATAATAGCCACCCATCACCAAAGCAAAAAGTGAAAACACTTTGGGGAAAATATCTAGAGGCTAGTATTTTAATTGCCAAAGTATTTACTATTTTCAAACACTAGATATGCATGCCATGGCTACTTTTAAATAGACTTACCATGTTTTTAACTGAATGATAACATCAAAAAATTATTTCTTTAGTTGATATTTTATATTCCATTTATTGAACTCCACACAATAAAAATGTTTATATTAGACATTTGCTTATTTTGACTTTGGACATTAATTTAACAGCCTTCAACTTCTAAAGCAAAGGAACAATTACATTTCTATCTATGAAAAGATAGGTTTAGATATAGATGGATAGATAGGTAGACAGATATTTACATTTCTGTTTCTATCTATAGTACATATAATAAATATTATGTCAATTCTCCAGTTTTTATTATATCACTAGGGGCCCGGTGCACAAAAATTTGTGCACTCGGGAGGTCCCTCAGCCCGACCTGTGCCCTCTCACAGTCTGGGACCCCTCTGGGGATGTCCACCTGCTGGTGTGCCTGGTCAGCCTGGGTGAGTGGCTGATGGCTGTTTGCAGGCTGGCCAAGCCCCCCAGTGTGGATCCTCACCCCATTGGGGTGTGGCCAGCCTGAGTGATGGGCTGAGGGCCGTTTTAGGCTGCCCACAGTCCCTTCAGGTTTTGGGCCCCTACTGGAGTACCTGGCCAGCCTGTGTGAGGGGTTGATGGCTGTTTGCAGGCTGGCCAAGCCCCCCAATTGCATCCTTCACCCCATTGGGATGTGGCCAGCATGGGTGATGGGCTGAGGGGTGTTTTCAGACTTTCAGGCTGCCCACAGCTCCCATTGACCCAATGTCCCAGCAAGGCTGGCTGAAAGCAGGTTTCTGGGGTTTGTTTATCTTCTATAATTGATACACTGTTCCTTTAAGCCAAGGCGTAGGCAGGTAACGAAGTCTCCTCTCTGCTTCACCTTGTGGCTTCTATAATTGAGACACTGTTGCCCTTAGAAGTCAGGCCCGGCCTGCTGTTTGCTTCAGCTCCTGAGGCTTCTATGATTGAGACATTGTTGCAAATATGTTGTTGCCTAGAGCCGGGAGAAGGCCAGCTGGCCCGCAAACAGTTTCACTCCTGCTGCAAAGGAAACTGCCTGTTTACTCAGCTCCATGAGTGCCGGCCTCCATGTTGGCTGGGCTAATTTGCATACAGTTGCTCTGATTGACTGGTGGGCGTGACTTAGGTGTTCCAAAGGGATGGTCAATTTGCATATTACACTTTTATTAGATTAGATCCCATCTTTCCAAAGAGCTGTGCAGTGTCCTTTTAAACAGAGATTTGAGCTTCTACTTTATTTAGGCTTAGGGGAAAGTATGGTCACTCATTCAGTTTTACAGTGATTTTAGAAACCAAATTAAGAATGTCAATGTTGGACAATGACATGTTTGTTGTTACAAATTTGGATAATGAAGTGTCCGTTTTCACTTATCAATTTAGTAAACATTTTAAAGATCTATATACCAAATACTAGTAGGCTTAGAATCAAATTGTCTTCATAGGCTGCCATAGGGATTTATAATGTCACTTAAGTAACACATCACCAAGAGCAAGAAAGAGGCTGGTAATTTTAATTCCAATTTTAATGAGCCTGCCATTAAAAAGGTAACTCAAAATATGATACAGAGGGGCTTATCAACCAAGTTTCATTTTTTTAAATATATATTTTATTGATTTTTTACAGAGAGGAAGGGAGAGGGATAGAGAGTTAGAAACATCGATGAGAGAGAAACATTTAATCAGCTGCCTCCTGCACACTCCCGACCGGGGATGTGCTCGCAACCAAGGTACATGCCCTTGACCAGAATCGAACCTGGGACCTTTTAGTCTGCAGGCCGGTACTCTATCCACTGAGCCAAACCGGTTAGGGCCCAAGTTTCATTTTTAATAGCAAAGATTATCGTTTTCTAAATGATACTTGATTTTCATTGACTATATTCCATTGGCTCAGGAATCTCTGCAGAGAAAGAGAATTGCAGCTGGATGTGGACAAATGAATTCATTTAGAGCTATAGAATATGGTGCCTTCTGATACCAATATCTGATTCTTTTGTTATAAAACTTATAAAGGGATATCACCAAGATGATGAAATAGGAAGCCCCAGACCTCAATCCTCTACAGAGACAAAAACTTAACAATATACAGTCCAAAAAGCCTTTATGACAAATCCAGAAACCAGCAAGGAAGTCGCAATAATCCCAGGTGAGTAAGTGCTCCAGGTGAACACAAAGCCAAGAACAAGTACCCCGAAATGAGTAAGAAAAGCTACTGTATTTCATCTGTAAGAGCCCTTACCCTAAGTTCAGTTAATCAGGAAAACACATCCAACTCATGGCTTCTCCCTTGGGAGAGAAAGAGAAGAGTAGCATGCACATCCAATATCCCAACTTTTGGGGGACTGCCTAAAGAACTGGTTCCTGTCTTACCTGACTCAGCACTAATGAGGAACTAGCATATTTTGAATGCTTAGGGGCCACTGAGAATAAAAGGAGCTCAGCAGCTTACTGTGGTGTCAGAGAACCTGCAGTACTAACAGACACTCACTAGATGAGCAGGAGATGACAGTCTCCTGAAAATGAAATCAGCAAAACTCTCTAACTGTGAAATTACATGCACAAGATCAGAGAAGAAACATCCCCAGAAAAGGATCAATACCACCATCAACAACCCCAAGAATCACTACCTAGGTTGATCAGAGAAAGTTTTCCCCTATCTGAAGCCAGTCCAAAAGGACTGGGAGAGGAGTCTGGTTTTATTTTTAATGCACAAATAACAATGAAAAATAGCAAGGCACATAAAGAAACAAGGAAATATGGACCAATTAAAGAAATAAAATTAATTTCCAGAAATTGGCCCTTAAAGAAATGAAAAGCTATGAATTCAAAATTATCATTTTAGTAAGCTCAATGTGATATAAGAAAACACAGACAGACAACTGAACAAAATCAGGGACACAATGCATGAACAAAATGAGAATATCAATGAAGAGACAGAAACAAATTCAGGAGCTGATGAATACAATAATTGAATTGAAAAATTCACTAGAGAGGATCAACAGATTTGACCAAGCAGGAGAAAGAATAAGCAAACTCGAAGACAACCCATTTGAAATTATTAAGTCAGAGGAATAAAAAGAAACAAGAACAAAGAAAAGTAAAGAAAGTTAAAGAAATTATAGGACACCATATGTGAATCAATATATGCATTGTGGGATTTTTAGAAGGAGAAGAGAGAATGGGACAAAAAGCTTATATAAAGAAGGAATGACCAGAAACTTCATAAATCTGGGGAAGATAATGTACTTTCAAATTCAAGAAGCTTAAAAGACTACAACTAGTGCTCTAACCAGTTTGGCTCAGTGGATAGAGCGTCAGCCTGTGGACTGAAAGGTCCCAAGTTCAATTCCAGGCAAGGGCATGTACCTTGGTTGCGGGCACATCTCCAATAGGAAGTGTGCAGGAGCCAGCTGATCGATGTTTCTCTCTCATCAATGTTTCTAACTCTCTATTCTCTCTCCCTCCCTTTATGTAAAAAAATCAGTAAAATATATTTTTACAACTAGTATTAACCCAAAGAGGCCTCCACACATTATAATCAAACTGTCAAAAGTCAAAGACAAAGAAAGAACTTAAAAGTAGCAGGAGAAAAGTACCGATCATGTGAAAGGGAGCTTCTATAAGATCATGAACAGATTTCTCAGCATACACACTAGAAAGTAGAGGGAAGAAATATTCAAAGTGCTAAAAGAAAAAGCTGCCAACCAAAAATATTATAACTGGCAAAGCTGTCCTATAAAAATGGAGAAATAAAGAACTTTCCAGATAAACAAAAGCTGAGGGACTTCATCACCAATTTGACCTCCCTTACAAGAACTGCTAAAGAAAGTCCTTCAAGTTGAAATGCCAGCTAGCAACTTGATTGCATATAAAAATATATAGCTTTCTGGTAAAGGTAAATATACAAATTCAGAAACCTATAATATTGCAACTGGGGATGCCTACATCATTTTTAATTCTGGTGTACAATTTATAAGATGAAAGCATAAAAAATAATTATAACTGCTCATATAATTTGGGACATTGACAACATAAAGGGAGGTGTATAGGAATAGAGTTGTTCTATGCAGTTAAAGTAAGTTGTTACAGTTTTTCTTTTTCTCTTTTTATTAAAGAGTTTTTTTAATTGACTTTTAGAGAGAGAGGAAGGGTAAAGGAAAGAGAAAGAGAAACATCGACATGAGAGCATAACACTGATCAGTTGCCTCCTGCACACCCTTATGAGGGGTCCAGCCTGCAACCCAGGCATGTACCCTGACTAGGAATCAAACCAGCAACCGCCAGGTGCATGGGACAATGCCCAACCACCAAGTCACACCAGCCAGGGCCAAGTTGTTACAGTTTAAAATAGATTGCTATAAGATATTTTATATAATCTCACAGTAACCACAAGCAAATACCTATAAATAAGATGCATGTAAGAAAATAAGAAAAAAAATCAAAGCATGTCACTGCAAAAACAAAAAAAAAATCAATGAAATACAGATGAAGACAGCAAGAAGAGAAACAAATAACTTCAAAATGCAGAAAATAAATTGGCATACAGCTAAAGCACCAGAAATATATTGCATTAAATGCTTACATTAGAAAATATAGGTTTCAGACCAATTATTTAAGGTTATATCTTAACTAGAAAGAGAAGTATAAATTAAATCTACTGTTAGCAGAAGGAAAGAAATAAGGCTAACAACAGATATCAGTAAAATACAAAACAAAAATAACTAGAGAAAAATCCAACTAGAGGTGTACAAGAGTTGGTTCTTAGAAAATACTAGTAAAATTCATAAGTCACTAGCATACTAATTAAAGAAAAAAGAGAAATATATATAAATTATGAGCATTAGGAATAAAGAAGACTCACCAATAAAAATCCCAGATAGTAAAAGGATAATAAAAGAATGCTATAGTTTTATTCTCATCAATTCGAAATATGACATGAGCCTTGTGATAAATAACATGGACAAATTCCTTGAGAGACACAAACTTCCAAAGTTCACTCTGGTAGAAATAGATAACCCTAACAGTCTTATCTCTACCAAAGAAATTGAATTCACTGTTTAAAAACTTTCAACTAGGGAACCTGAGGCCTAGATAGCTTCACTATCTAGGGGAATTCTATAAAACATTGGAAAAAAACAAAATCAGTCCCATACAAACTCTTCCAGGAGGTAAAAGCAATAAGAACATTTCCTAACACATTTATGAAGCCAATATTATGCCAATATGAAAACCAGATGAAGAAATGACAAGAAAATAGCCCTGGCCAATGTAGCTCAGTGGTAGAGCATTGGCCCATGTACTGAAGAGTGAGAGGCTTGATTCCCGGTCAAGGGCATGTACCTGGTTTGCAGGATCATTCCCAGGTTCCGGTCAGGGTGCATGCAGGAGGCAACCAATCAATGATTCTCTCTCACATCAATGTTTCCCTCTCTCCATCTCCCTCCCTTCCACTCTCTCTAAAAAAAAAAGACAAGAAAAAACTTCAGATGAACAGCCCTCATAAACATAAATGAGAGAATTCTCAATGAATATTCGCAAACTAAATCCAAAAAGGCTAATATGTCATGACCAACTGAGGCTTATTATGGGCATGATGTAAGGTTCGTTCAACATTCTAAAATCCTATATAATAAAAGATTAATATGCAAATTGTCTCCTAGGGCAGTCATTCAACCAGAGACTGGGAGTTTGACAGCTTGCTATGACATGCACTGACCACCAGGGGGCAGTGTGAAACATGGTGGGCGGCGGTGCCCAGGTTGGGGTGGGGGAGTTGCAACCTCTCGCTGGCTACCTGGGGGTGGGAGTGACAGGAATAGAAGTGCAATGAGAATGCAGGGTGTCTGCTGAGCTCGCTCTCACTCCCCCTGCTACCTTCCCCTGGGATGCCAGGGCTCCTGCGCTCAGGTACTGGGCACCCATGATGAGCTTGCCCCACACGTGCACGGCCTCTTCCAAATGAGAAAGGCTGCAGCTGCGGGGACTGCAGGGGCCAGTCGGGCTCCCTGTGAGTTCACGCAGGAGCCAATCTGAGAGGTCAGCTGGGAGAGAGTGCACTGCCGCCCAGCTTCTGTGCAACACCATTGGGCAGCCCAGATGCCCACGCTGTGACCCGGCCCTCGGCGTCCCCGGCCATGCTCACCGCATTTCCATCTGGGGACTAGGGCACCATGACTCAGGTGGAGGGGGATATGCAGGGGCCCAGCATCCCAGGTGTTGCCCAGGGCCCAGAGGTTAGCTGGGACCTGCTCTTCTATGCCTGACACTTTGATCATCAGCCAGGCCTAGGAACCACACTTGTGTACAAATTTCATACACTGGGCCTCTAGTAAAACCAAAATTTATAACAACAGTATAAAGAAGAAAAAGCATGATCACCTAAACAGATGCAGAAAAACCATTTGACAAAATTCAAAATTCAACATCCATTCATGATACCAACTCTCAATAATCTAAGAATTAAAGGGAACTGACAAAAGATATTTAAGAAAAAAACTAACATCATACTTAGTGATGAAAGACTGAATGCTTCACCCTTCCCCCCAATAATCAGAAATAAGACAAAGATGCTCACTCTTACCATGCCTATTCAACATCCTACTAGAGGGTCTAACCAGTACAGTAAGTTAAGAAAAAGAATAAAAATCAATTAAAAAGGAAAAAATAAAACTCTACTCTCAAATATAACTGTCCACACAGAAAATCCTGAAGAATCTACAAAAGAGCTACTAGAACTAAGGGGTAACTTTAGCAAGATCACATGATATAAGATTAATATACAAAAATTAACTATATTACCATATACTAGCAATGAATAATTGGAAGTTGAAAAATTGTTAAAGTACCATGTCTCTTTATGTATAAATCTAACAAAAAACATGTGTAAGACCTATATGCCGAAAACCACAAAACACAATGAGACAGATTTCTTTGAAGACTAAATAAGTGTAGAGATGCACTGTGTTCATGGATTGTAAAATTCAATTTTGTCAAGATGTCAATTCTCTTCCAAGTTAATCTATATATTTATATGATCCTATGATCTCAGCAGGATTATTTTTTTTTAGAAATTGACAAGCTAATTCTAAAATGTGAAGCAAAGTGACTAAGACTACCCAAAATAATTTGAAAAAAAACAAATTTGAAGAATTCACACTGGCAAAGGGTCACAGACCCATAGATCAGTGGAACAGAACAGAGTTCAGAAATAATCTCTCACATACATAGTCAACGATTTTTGACCAAAGTTCAAAGGCAATTCAATAGAAAAATGATACTTTTCCAAAAATTGACATAAAAACAACTGAATGACCTTTTACTCTGTACTAAAGCAACTCAAAATGGATCATAGACATACATGTAAAATATAAAACAAAAAAAAGCCCCTAGAAGAAAATATAGGAGAAAAATCTTTATAATCTTGTGTTAAATAAACATTCCAAAGACAGAACAGAAAAAGCATAATCCAATTGGACTCCATGAAAATTAAAAACTGCTGCTTCTCAAAAGTCACTATCAAGAAAACAAAAATAGGAGAGAGACAGCAAGATGGTGGCATAAGGTAAACACCGTAAATGCAGCCGTGAACAACTATTTCAGAAAAACCACGAAAAGAACACACGGACACCACTTGCACCCACAGGAAGGCTGGCTGAATGAAAATCCTACAACTAGAAAAGAGTCTGAGACTCAGAGGAGCGGCGGAAGCAAAGTACAGAGGTACGGAGGCGCGCACACGGGGCTCGGGGAGAGAGCTGGCGCCGGAAGACGCGGTTCTTTTCCAAAACGGAGAGAGCCAAAAGTTCCCAGCGGCTCTGAACTCCAGTTCCAAGCGAGTTTCTGAGGACCTAGACACCCGGAGAAGGGGGACTGACTGGCACCGGGAGGGAATCCAAAGCGAGTTTCTCTCAGCGTTGCTTGCAGCAATTACCGCGGGACACAGAGACCTGCTGTCTCTCAGCGCAGGGCTGAGAAGCGCCATAGCTATTTGCTCCACCCTCCCCTGCAAACTCCCCGAGGCCCCGCCCCTCCCAAGCTGTGCCAGAGGCTTTTGCATATAAAAGACTGAGTAGCCTAAGGCAAAGGCTTAATCAACATCTCCTTAAAGATACAGGAGCCAGCCTCACCCAGTGGCCAGAGTGGGGCTAACCTAAATAAAACAGATCCACAAGGAACACACTCAGGGCAGATGCAGTGAGCATAAAAGCCCCACTGAAACAACTCTTGCCGCATAAGGGTATCTCCAGCACAGAAGTTCTCCCACTGTAGACACAGCTGACTCTCATAATCAAGTGGCTTAGAGGTTAATTCCTCGCAGGGATCGCCTAACTCAGAAAGGGAAGCAGCCAAAATGCGGAGACAAAGAAACAGGTCACAAATGACAGAAATGGAGGAAAGAAAATGACAGGATATAGAGTTCAAAACCACAGTTATTAGGTTTTTCAAGAAATTTCTAGAGACTGCCGATATATTTAGTGAGATCTTCAATGAATCTAATGAGACCCTCAAGGATATGATAAAGGACCAACTAGAAATTAAGCATACACTGACTGAAATAAAGAATATTATACAGACATCCAACAGCAGA
>PVJC01027973.1:0-11794 GCA_004026665.1 Murina feae
TCCTAATTCGACTTCTTGGGGCGTCTTTGTGTGATTTGCGGGGCCCATTACAACACTTGGGGCTGGTTACTCCTCTCCACCCTTTAAAAGTCCAGCAGGAGGGTTCAGTGTACCTGGGAATAATTATGGTGTCTGTCCCCCTGGTAACTCACCGCAAATCTCTTCCCACACCTCTCGTTGCCACAGCACCCACAGCAGTCATTGTTCTTTAAGCCCAGGAACACCAGCACAGGGAAGATCATCTGTCAGCAAGAGAAGCAACTCAGAATGGGTCTGGGATGTGAAAGTGAAGCAGGAATTTTAGGGAAATATAGGCAGGCATAGGGATTTTTTAGAATTGGGGTCCATGGAAAAAACACAAGGAGAAGGTACATTTCCATAACACCAGGAAGTCAGGTGCAGTTACATCTCCATAAGACAAGGGAGCAGCAACAGTTGCATTTACATAAGACAAGGAAACTGAAAGTAGTGAAGAAAGGTCTATATTTACAAAATAAAGAGAAGGAAGCCCTTCATTTAGATGGAAAAGAAGAGCAGAGGAAATAGGGGAACAATGGGGAAGAAGGGGGAGAACCTAAGGTGTCCCTTGTGAGGTTCAACCTTTGAGCCCAAGAGTTACTGTAGTAGCCAACTGGAAGAGGAATATTGACCAATCATAGGGGATATCAGGCACCAGGATCTTCAGCCTTTATAAACCATAGGGAAAGGAACTCCTTTCCCCCTCCCTACTTGGGAGTCCATTCTGTGGAACTCTTCCCTCTCCCCACATGGGAGTCTGTACTTGTTCTTCAATAAATCTCTACCTTTGCTATACCACTTTCTGTCCATGGATTCATTCTTTGATTCCAGCGGACAAAGAATCCGGGTTCCAGTCCAAAAATTTGGTACCAAAAGCAAGGCCCACGCCTGCCTGGTTGTGTGAGGAGCCATAGCCATGATGTGGGATGTGGTGGCTGAAGGTTATGGCAAGAATGACAGACTGTGGCTGGTGGGGTGGACCAGTGTTATTGAGTATTTTGATGCCATTTGGCTTAACTGCAGTTTCAATGGACTAAGATTTCAAGATCTGACACCCTCAGTCTCCATTTAAATGGTGAGTTAGGAAAAGAAAAAAAGAAAACAAAAATAGAATAGGTTTTCCTGGATTGTCATGATAAGGATCTCTCTCTAAAGCAGAAGCTCCCAGACTCTACTGGAAACAGGAACAAGAAAGCCTGTATGCACGAGGGGAAGAAGAATCCTCTGACACCTATTTCTCTTGGTGGTTCAGTCAATCAATTTACTATAAAGTGTATTTTCACCCCCTATTCCTCCACCCCATAGCACCCTCTCTTGTTTGAATTAAGAAATTCTGGGACCTTCAGTTTGGTTCCTGGAGCTTAATTGGCCCATTAGAACCGCCAGATCAAGTTTAAATGACCTTGTAATGCAGCAGACAGGCTCTTGTCAGTCCCTAATGGAGAAGGAACAGTTAAGGCACTCACTTTTCATCAAGCAATGCTTAGGCTTTTGTTAGCAACTAAGTATCTTCCTGGTTAATAAGTACCCAATTTTGGAAAAATGGGGTGAAAATCTCCTTCAGGGGGATTTTAATACTCACCAAGAACCCGCTTCCTAATATTCCTCCGAAAAACCAGACCTCTTGGGTAAGGTGTTCCTTGTTGTCTATCACTTTTCCTCCAGGGAAAAACAACAGGATGTTAGCCAGGATGCCAAACACAGTGAGGGGAATGAGGGTGCCCCCCAAGCACTTGGCACACCCCCCGGTGCACATGCTGGGGAAGGATGGCACAGGACTGGGAAAAATGTCCCTCGCTGCCTCTTTCACAGGGTCTCTTCAAAGTTATGAGCCAGAGGGTCCTGGTCAATGTTCCAGCTCAATCCTTATGTTGGAGCTGAGAAGCCAGCTGCCTGGGAACTGTGTCCTGGAGTTGCTTCTGCTTCTCAAATGGAGCAGAACCTCGATGCCAATGGCTATTTATATCTTCTCCTGACCCAGAGTCCTGCGTGTTTTTTTGTGCTCCCATAAATGAGATTATGTTTAGAGCAATCATTTAGTCATGGAGACCAATAACCTCTGTTAATAATCCACCGGCACAGACAAGACACTCAGATTGCTGCAATCGAGCACAGGGCTGAAACAAACAGCCTTTGGAACTACCCACCTTTCCTCTTACAGTGCCTCTGCCCAAATAAAGAAATATTATACCAGCTCTTTTATAAATCACTGGAAAACTGAATCACCTCCTAGCTAACCTCATATCCCCGACGTAGTTAGTAATGGACAGTGTCTGAAAGGCTGAATGTAAGGTTATCCAAAAGAACTTCTGTTTTATTCAATCTAAAAGTGAAAAATTGATGGTCCAGTCAGGTGTCACTGAGCTCAGGCCTACAGGATTTAAAAAAATAAAATAAAACCAGTGTAGCTATTTGTTTTATAGCCTGATGGCTGTATCTCTATACTTGCTACTGAGTAAGGTCCACCTCCTTCCCTACCTGAGGTGGTAGAATTAGAAAAAAGTTTTCCCAATCATCTTGTTTAGCTAGATCTTCCATGTAGGAAGGAAAACCTCTACCTTTAAGGGGAAAGAAGGTTAGCGATGGATAGAGGAGAGGACACTGGTGAGTAGACTGGAGGCAGAGCAGGCAAAGTTGGAAGAGCAGGTAGAGAATAAGGAAGATGGCAGTAAGATGGACCTCTATGGAAACTGCCAGTGGCCAGGGGCAAGATTCAGTTACTAATCTGTGATACTTTGTGTCACTGAAGAAGATCTCTGTCAGGTTTAGACTAAGCCCTATGTTATGCAATAACCTGTTTGGTACTGGTGTTACAAAGGACTATGGGGTTGAACAGGGAGCTTACTATCTCTTCTTTGAGAGTCTAGAGCAGCGGTTCTCAACCTGTGGGTCGCAACTCCTTTAAGGGTCAAACGAACCTTTCATAGGGGTCAACTAAAATATCCTGCATATCAGATATTTACATTATGATTCATAACAGTAGAAAAATTACAGTTATGAAGCAGCAATGAAAATAATTTTATGGTTGGGGATCACCACAACGTGAAGAACTATATTAAAGGGTCGAGGCATTAGGAAGGTTGAGAACCACTGGCCTAGAGGTTAGAATGAAGAACAATAGGTAGACTTTTATAGGAAGTTGAGTTTTAGCTAAATAAAAAGCATCATTATCATATCATGTCGAGTCCTGTCCTACAATGGAGTTGGCTATCCCTCCCAGGGAAGCAGTGAGCTGCATTCTGCCAAGGCTCAGGGACCCTTGGCCAGGGAAGCTGTGGGCCAGATTCTAGAGATGTCAATTTTGATGGATGCTGAGTTTCCTTCTAAAGATTCTATGGAATATATACTGATAGCTCTATAAGAGATACTTTTGGAGAGCTCAGATTTGGGGTGAGAAGAAAAACAGCAAATGTTTATTGAACATACATAATAAACTGAGCACAAAGGAGCACTCTAACTGCCCCTCAACCTCCTGTGAAGAAGTATCATTTCTCCTGTGCAAGTAAAGACACTTCAGTTCAGACAGGCTAAGTATATTATCCAAGGTCATTCCAGCATAAAGGAGAGCTAAAATTTTAAATCAAGACTGAGTCACTAAAACCCAAGCTATAGTCTGGTGGTGAGATTAATAGACTTTCCTTTTTAGAAATAAAAAAATCATCTTTTCAATAGACTGACACTATGTGTACAGTATCTGGACACAGTGAAACATACTTTTTTTCCTGAAGAACAACAATTGTGATTTTTTTTTTCTTATTATAAGATAACTAAAGGCGTGAGGCACGAAATTCAAAATTTATTCAAGGCCTTGGCCCCCCCCACCACGGCTTTGTCTGGAAGGAAGGACAGAAGGACATCCAATCTAGTTAGCATATTATGCTTTTATTATTATAGATATGGGATTTTTTTTTTTTGTAGAAAAGTCAGCTATACAGAAAAGCAGATGGAAGGAAAGAAAACGCAGCTGTGTTCTCACCACCAGCAGATAAGATCTGTTATTATTTTGCTGACAATTGTTTCCAACACTCCAAGCACATGCTAATGAGCTATATTTATAACCCACCAGCTTTCCTGGGGAGTCCCTTGGTAGAAGACAAAGGATCTAGGGTTGTAATGGTGGAGTTAACCATGGGAGATACCACCTTGGGACAAGGCAGCTCCCCCTTTTTTTGCTTCTAGAAGTTAGTACGATGGCATTTGAATAACACTGGTCAATACATAGCCTTAATGTTCTAGACTTTTTAGACAAGCAGCTGGAGTTGGAAATCTATATTATCTGAGTAAATGAATAAAAGTAAAAGATATGGTGAACCAGTTAGTTTTCACTCAGTGTTTTTAAGATGATGTGGGATGTGAGTAACTGTGAAGGAGAGGCCCTAGGTCATTTATTTCCTTTGTGAATAAGCATCTAAAGACAGTCACTCTTGCCCTGGCCGGTTTGGTTCAGTGGATAGAACGTTGGCCTGTGGACTGGGAGGTCCTGGGTTCAATTCTGGTCGAGGGCATGTGCCTTGGTTGTGGGAGCATTCCCGGTGGGAGGTGTGCAGGAGGCAGCTGGTAGATGTTGCTCTCTCATTGATGTTTCTGGCTCTCTATTCTTCTCCCTTCCTCTCTGTAAAAAACCAATAAAATATGCTGTTTGTTTTTTTTTAAAAGACAGTCACTCTTCTGAGACTTCAAACACTTGATAGGTGACTAACTCACTTATGGTTCAAGTACTTGTTGTGTCTTTAGACCATCACATAAGAAGTGGATCACCTAAACTAGAGAAAAGGCTTGGTGGGGAAGGAAGGCTTGGTGACATTCACCCTCAGGAGGGAATGGAGTCACCACCAGACTACGGTAGGCACTGGACAACATGTAAGATTCTGGACTTCTTCTTGTGATGTCCACACTTGATGACTTGTCGCTTGTTCACTGCTTAGCAGTGAAGCCCTTCAACCTCCTTTTTAGAGACAGCAAGGAGGAGGTGGTGAGATTCAGTCCCACTTTGGGTCAAGTTCTGTAGGAAGACTATCTCAGCATTGAGAGCAGATGGCATTTCTGGAAGGGACAGAAAGACAGTAGGGAATCTTGCAAGAAGAAAGGGAGATGAATGCAAACACGGTAGCTGTTTTCCTGGACCTCACACTCTGGGAGGTTCAACTGCAGAGGATTAGGCAGCAGAAAGTCCAGGGGTACCTCCCTGTGTTGTAGGCACTTCATTCTGGAGCCAATAGAGCACAGGAGTAGATGTTTTCCAGGGGACTGATCACCAGCAGCTGCATGTGCAATACTTAGGTGAAGCTTACTACTGCTTCTCAGCCTGCTAGACTTCTTTGCCCTGCAATGGATAAAAACTCATCAATCAGTACAATGCAATTCAATCATTGACTGTATTTGACAATGTATCCACCAATTTGTCAAGTGCTGTTCTAGTGAGCAAAAGAAATCTGTCTTACTTTGCCCCCAACAGTAGTATAACCTCTTACTTGTGACAGAGACAAGGAAAACCGTGACAGAGTTTAAGTGTTTTAAATGCTTCTTAACAGAACTAGGAATAGGTTTGCCTGCTTTCTTGAAGTAAATTACTCTCATTTATTCATGTAGCACATCAGAGAGAGGTTGAAGGGCCTTAACGTGTTCATATTCAGGTGTTACAAAGTTCAGGTCCCCATCTTTGCTGGCCTAGATTTTGGGGCAGTTTCATAAAAGTGACTTCCAAAAGCAGGAAAGAAATAACAGAAAATGTCAATGGGTATTGCATATAACAAGAAAAAGAGTTATTTTATAAAACTTTTATAATTTGTTTATAGATATCTATAATAATAAAAGCATAATATACAAATCGATCAAATGGCTGAACAGAATGACTGTCTGGACAACCACTCTATGACATGAACTGGCACCAGGCCAGCCAAGGCAGGTGTGATGTGATTGGTTTGGGGGGGGAGGGGGAAGGGGATGATCAATTGTTGGGCTCCTGGACTTCGAGAGGGTGCAGGCTGGGCTGAGGGAAACCGCCCCCTGAGTGCACAAATTTCATGCACCAGGACTCCAGTTAGGTAATAATGCAACATGTTTTGTTTACTATGGGTCTTCAATCAAAATATAAAGATCAAAAGCATTTAGTGATAGTTAGTGATCTTTATAAAATACAAATGTGATCTTATAAGCTCTTGCTTAAAGCCCTCATGGCCCTCAGATCTTAAACTCAGCTCTCTTTGACTTGTCTTCCTGCCACTTTGTTGACCCTCTTCCTGCTTCGTTTTCTGCCCCTTTGTCCTGCCTCCCACTTCCAGTCCTCTTGGACTCAGCTCAGCAGCTCCTCTTTCTAAGAAGTCTTAGATCAGAAAAGTGTTTCACAGTCAAGAAATGTTTCTGAAAATCTGGATAACATAAAGTTAAATAGATTTCTGAATGGCAAAACATTTAGGGCTTTTAATTTGTAAATTGACTTGTAGTTATGGAAGGAAAGTTAGGAGATATAGCATCCAGTGTTTCCCAAACTTCAGTGTCCACATAACTCTTCTGTTGTAGAATATTTCACAGGACCAGAATTTCCTAGCACATTCTTGGGAAAATTGGAACTTCTTCCTAATTTCTCAAGTGCTTGTGATGGGATGTATGATGGTAGAGAGAAGGCAAGTGGTCATTTGAGGCAAAGCGAGTATAACAAGATGGGAATAAGTATGATATGAGTAGGTAATGAGGAGCTGGGTGCACAATGAGGGCACTGAGCTGGAAGCAGGGTTGGGAGCCAGTCCTGGAGAATAGGTGAAATAATGAACTCTAATGCTTTACTGTTAGAAGCATTGTTAGTGCTTTGTGCTTGGATCATTTTAACATGAGTCTTCCACCAAGGGTCACTTTCCTGGGAGAGCCTGGGCCAAATGGCCTGGAGAATTATTGGACGTGGAGCCCACTCAGACTTCTCCAACTCAGAATCCAAGTAGATTTGTCATTCAAGCCAACATTTGCAGTGTACTACTATATGCCTGGTCCCAGTCTAAAGGCTCTGTATTACTAACTTATTTAGTTCTCAGAGCAACCCAATAAGGCAGCAAAACAATAAGTTCTGTCCCTATTTCAGAGATGAGGAAACCAAAACAACTAGTGAGTGTTGTTCTACACATTTATCAATGTGTCAGAAACCACCTAAAACCTTTGTATTTCAAACAGCAACCATTTAATTACATATCATGATTTTGTGGGTCAGAAGTTTGGTAGAGATATCCTGGTGGTTCTTCTGATCTAGCCAGCAGTGATTTGGACAGTTCGCTCTTGTTCAGCTAATGGCCATACTGCACTGGTTCATAGAATCCAAGAAAGCTTCACTCACATTCTTTGATTAGAAACCTATAAGATGGGGCTCAGCTAGCCCCTCTCCCCACCCACAGTCTTAGCTCTCCGTGTGGTCTCTGCAGCAGTGTAGTTGGATTTTGCAAAGTGGTTCAAGGCTCAGAGAGACACAAGTGGAAGCTGCACTCTTTAAGGCCTGGGCGAGAAACTGGGACATGGTCACTTTTATATCTTTGGGGTCAAAGTTGTCATAGAGTTATCTCAGACTCAGAGGTGGAGTGGCATAGCCCTCATCTCTCCATGAGAAGAGTGTCAAAAAATTTGTGACCATCTTTAATCTGTCACAGTGGTAAAGGTAGGATCTGAACCCAGGAGACTAGTAATGCCTTGGTAATCCCAAACTGGCATCGACTCTTCAATCAACACAGGGAGGGCTGCCTACATGTAGTTAGCTTCAAATTAAGGGCTTTCTCAGCCACATCCTGAATAATCTGGATAAATCCCTCCACTTTATATTGGTGGACACAGTCTAAGATTTGGACTTTGGAATCTGGCAGGCACCATCAACACCTAAAAGTCAGTATTTCCAGTTGTTTTAAAAATCAGAATGGGCAAAAGCAAGCATGCCCGACCTCATGACTCAGATGGGTGTTATGCAGCTGTGTCTACTGCAGGTGTTAGTGCAAAAGGGCACAGTTTGACCTCTCAAAGAGATATGAGTCCTGGCTGATAAATCTGTCCCAGGCAATTGGCCCAAATATTGATTTGTTTTAGTGTTCTTTCATGTTGCTATGGTTATAAGGTGAAAAGTTAACTTTTGACAGAAATTCAACCCCCACCCACTATCCATAAAGTAGAACATCATTAACTGAGGTTTCTCATTCTCTTTTTATTTTTTAAAATTGAATTTATTGGTATGACAGTGGTTAACAAAAAAATTACATTGCATCATCTCTTTATTGTATTTTGTATTCCTCACCCAAAGTCAAGTCTCCTTCCATCACCATTTAACTCCCTTTTACCCTTTTCTATCTGCTCCCACCTCCCTTCTCTTCTGGTGATCACCATACTGTTGTCTGTGTCTATGAGTTGTTGTTGTTTTATCGCTAACTGTGCAATAAAATATACTGACCCTCTAAAACAGATTTTCATCATCACTGATATAATGGGGAAGGAACTGTTAGTTTTTTAAACTAGGAGCTTCTTTGATACTCCTGAAATCACACCCCTTGGGTAGCTGCCTTAGTCTTGGACATAACTGCAGTCCTGGTCTCCAACAAATGACACCCTGCTGCTCATTTCTCCCCTGAGACTCAGAATCAGGGTTTAGACAAGTGGTTCATCTGAACTGGCTGCCACTGCTGGTCACAGGGCTGGAAAGGCTCAGACATTATTCACTTACTCATTCATTCATTCATTCACTTCACAGTCACTGAACACATAAAACATGTCAGGACCTTGTTGAATGGTGGAGATTGGCAGGTAAGTTGTGCAATGACACTACTTTCAGAGCACACAGTGGTGTTTGTGTGTGTGTGAGAGAGAGAGAGGGAGAGAAGGAAGTAGAGAGAGAGAAAGGAGCACAGAGAGAGGGGGATGGAAGGAGAGAGATATATAATAAGAGAGAGAGAATGAGAGAAAGTGAGAGAAAATGTTAGCTACATTAGCTCAGGTAGGAAAGGTCAGGTCAGTCTTATCACTATAATTTAGAAAGGACATTTTATAAGAATGTTAAACAGGGCATATAGTGCTTTAAAGTACAAAACAGAGCTGTAAATATTAGGGATATTACAATATTATCAAAACAAAGAAGCTCTTCCATAAAACATGAAGTTTTGATGCTTAGAACAATTATATAAATAGTTTTAAAATGTGGCCAATCTACCAGACTTAATTGTCTTTCATTTTTCTTTTTTGATTGTGTTTTTTTTTTTTTTAGGGCCATATTGTACTACATATTTTTCATTTTTATTTATTTTAAAAATTATTTGTTGTTGTAAGTATTACGTATGTCTTCTTCCCCCCCACCACCAAACTCTCCCAGACCACCCCTAATCCCTCCCAGTCCCTCACCACCCCATTATCTGTGTCCATGGGTTATGCACCTATGCATACAAGTTCATTGGTTGATCTTTTGCCGCCCACTCTCCCCTGCCTTCCTTCTGAGTTTCAACAGTCTACTTATGCTTCTATGACTCTGGGTATATTTTTGGTCATCAGTTTATTTGATTCATTAGATTTCACATATGAGTGAGAGATCATGTGATACTTACCTTTCTCTGACTGGCTTATTTTGCTTAGCATAATACTCTCCAGTTCCATCCATGCTATTGCAAATGGTAAGAGTTCTTTCTTTTTTATTGTCACATAGTATTCCATTATGTAAATGTACTATAGTTTTTTATCCACTCATTTTCTGACAGGCACTTAGGCTGTTTACAAGTCTTAGCTATTGTAAATTGTGCTACTATAAACATAGGGATGCATATATTCTTGCTGATGAGTGTTTGGGGTTTCTTCAGATATATTTCAAGAAGTGTTATTACTGGTTCAAATGGGAGTTCCATTTTTAATTGTTTGAGGAAACGCCATACTGTTTTCCACAGTGACTACACCAGTCTGCTTTCCCAAGAGCAGTGTATAAGGGTTCCCTTTTCTCCACAAGCTCGTCGGCACTTTTCCTTTGTTGATTTGTTTTTGGTTTTAGGGTTTTTTTTCGAAATGAACAAAAATTTATTGACACTCATTTTGGGTAGGATGGATAGGTGAATAGTTGGGGGTTTTCCAATGATAACTATGGGGAGGAGCCAGCGCCTGGCCAATGGGAGCAAGTACCCAGCCACAGACCCTATCTCAGGCCCAACTTCTTCTCTTTCTGTTTCTTGCGCACCACATCCAGGTTCTGGTCCTTCCAATTGCTCTTGCGCAGCTTGATGGGGCGTGAGCCCACATAACTTCCCATTCATCTCACGCATGGCTCGCACATAGTCACTGGGGTCTTTAAAGCTAACGAAGCCATAGCCCTTGGTCTTGCCTGTGTGCTTGTCACGGATCACTTTAGCCTTAAGGAAGGATGGGAAGCGGCTGAAGGCGCATGCCAAGATGTCATCATTCACCTCATTGCCCAGATCCCCGCAGAAGATACGGAAATCATCTGTGTCCCACTCCAGCAGACTGGGGTCTTCCTAGCTGCTCCCAGCTGCTGTGCGAAGGTAGCGTTTTAATTTCTCTGGCTTTCCTTTCTCCTTGTCCTCACCCAGTGGCTCCGGGATGTCAAGAGCCATGAGTCAGGAGGTGGCTCAGGCCGCGGGGGCTGGGGTCACGGACGCAAGGACAGGAGCTCAGGAATGCGTAGTGGGGGCAGCGGGAGGGGCAGGGGTTCAGGCTCAGGCAAAGACATGGCGAGGGCCAGTGGTGGGCTGGGTCCAATGGCGGCAGGGCCAGTTGGGGTGCCTCCTGCTCCCACAGCTACTGCTACACTAACATCCTTCAGCCAGGCTGCTGCTGCCACCACTGCCTCCTCCTTCTCTTTAAGGCCCAACGCCAGGCTTAGGCCCAGCTCTCAGGGTGTTGCTGACTCTTCCAGGGGAGGCCTCAGAGCAGCCATGGAGCTGGAGAGGGAGGGGGCGGTGGAGAGGAGAGGGCCGGCCCGAGCCATTGGTGGTAGCATCATAGGTGGTCCAGGGGGACCCAGGCAGAGCCATAGCGTGAGAACCACGTGCTGCTCATTGCAAAAACATCACCTCTCGAGCCTCTGGACTTTCCAGGTGACTCTTATCACCAGGGCCAAAGCCAACTGGACCCACAAAAGGAGGGCCACCCACCATGGGAGAAACCACTGTGGCTGCAGCGGCTGCTAGGGCCTCCAGAGGATGTTGGACTTGCTGGTACGTGTTGGTTGCGATGGGTGGATCACAGGAGCTGTTGGGATCTGCATTGCTTCTACAGTGGGGACCATAGGCACTGCAGGCATGGCAGTTGGGATTCTGGTTACCGGAGCCCCCAGAACTTCCTGCTCAAACAGGGCCATCTCTGCCTCCATCTCCTTCAGGCATTCTTCGCCGCTCTTGCCTGGAATGCTGCCGCCAGGGCCCAGGACCACAGGTCCTCCTGCGCCCGGGAGTCTCGGGTGCACCCCGCCCCAGCCATCGCTGCTGCCTTCGCTTTCGGGGCCACCACTACCACCTGGCCTCCACCGGTTCCTCTGTCTACTCTCTGGGTTCCCTTTGTTGATTTGTTGATGATGGCCATTCTAACAGGTGTGAGGTGATAGCTCATTGTCGTTTTGATTTGTATGTCTCAGAATAATAGTGACTTTGAGCATTTTTCCATATATCGCTGGGCTTTCTGTATGTCCACTTCAAAGAAGTGTCTATTTAAGACTTTGCCCATTTGTATTTTCTTCTTTAATTTTTTAAAAATTATTTATTATTTAAAGTATTACATGAATCTGCTTTTCCCCCTATTGACCTCTCCCTGGCCGCTCTCAACTCTC
>PVJC01027973.1:11894-22988 GCA_004026665.1 Murina feae
CCCTGCTATTTCTGGCTTCTGGAAATGCTTGCTGGCTTAATTAATAAGGAAAATAAGACTACTCCCATTTCAGAGAGGCCATTCAACCTTCTCCAGATGAAGTTATCAGTACTGGCGACAGGCCAAGCCTTTGGTTGAGGTCTCAAAGCCCTAGCACATAGGGCCCTTTAAGAACTTGCAAAGGGAACCGGAAAAAAACATATTTGGGAGACAAAGAAGGTAAAATCATATAAATACAGGAAATTTGCTGTGTAATTTCACCCAGAATTTGAGAAACATTTTCCTCTGGGCCCGCGCGTAACTCCATCTCTCTAAGCATTGCTTGGTTCTTCTCCGGTTTTTCTGTAACATCAGCACATGCCCGCATCCATTGGTTTTGCTCATTTGCATGCATACAAATCCTTTGGTTGATCTCTTACCCCCTCACCCTGGCCTTCCCTCATAGATTGGACAGTCTGTTTGATGCTTCAGTGACTCTGGTTCTATTTTTTTTCATCAGTTTATATTGTTCATTATATTCCACGAATGAGTGAGATCATGTGATATTTACCTTTCTCTGACTGGCTTATTTCACATAGAATAATGCTCTCCAGTTTCATCCATGCTGTTGCAAATGGTAAGAATTCCTTCTTTATTACAGCAGCATAGTATTTCATTGTGTAGATGTACCACAGTTTTCTAATCTATTCATCTATGGATGGGCATTTAGACTGTTTCCAAATCCTAGCTATTGTAAATTGTGCTGCTATGAACATAGGGGTGAATATATTCTTTCTGATTGGTGTTTCTAGTTTCTTGGGATATATTCCTACAAGTGGGATCACTGGGTCAAATGGCAGTTCCATTTTTAGTTTTTTGAGGAAACTCCATACTGTTTTCCACAATGGTTGCACCAGTCTTCATTCTCATTGCAGTGCATGAAGGTTCCCTTTTCTCCACATCCTCACCAGCACTTGTCGTTTGTTGATTTGTTGATGATAGCCATTCTGACAGATGTTGTTTTGATTTGCATCTCTCAGATGATTAGTGACTTTGAGCATGTTTTCATATGTCTCTTGGCCTTCTATAAGTCTTCTTTAGAAAAGTATCTATTTAAGTCCTTTGCCCATTTTTTTGATTGGATTATCTTCCGTTTATTAAGATGTATGAGTTCCCTGTTAATTTTGGAGATTAAACCCTTTTTGGATATAACATTAGCAAATATGTCCTCCCCTGTTCTTGTTGTTTTGTTGATGGGTTTTTTTGCTGTGTAAAAGCTTTTTATTTTGATGTAGTCCCATTTTTTTATTTTCTCATTAGTTTCCATTACCCTAGAAGTTGTATCTGTAAAGATATTGCTATGTCTGCTATTTTGCTGCCTATAGCTTCTTCTAATATTTTTGTAGTTTCCTGTCTTATGTTTAAGTCCTTTATCCATTTTGAGTTTATTTTTATGTACGGTGTAAGTTGGTGGTCTAATTTCATTTTTTTTTTGCATATATCTGTCCAGTTTTCCCAACACCATTTATTGAAGAGACTGTCTTGACTCCATTGCATATTCATGCCTCCTTTGTCAAATATTAATTAAGCATAGTGGTTTGAGTCAATATCTGGGTTCTCTATTCTATTCCATTGGTCTATATGTTTGTTCTTGTGCCAGTACCAGGCTGTTTTGAGAACAGTGGCTTTGTAATACAGCTTGAAATCTGGTATTGAGATCCCACCTACTTTGTTCTTCTTTCTCAGAATTGCTGTGAGTATTTGAGGTCTTTTTTTATTCCAGAAGAATTTTTGGAGAGTTCTTTCTAGGTCTGTGCAATATGCCATTGGTATTTTAATGAGGAGTGCATTGAATCTATAGATTGCTTTATGGGTAGTATGGACATTTTAATGAAGTTGATTTTACTAACCATGAACATGGTATATTCTTCCATATGTTTATGTCTTCCTCTATCTCTTTTTTCAGTGTCCTGTAGTTTTCTGCATATAGGTATTTTACCTCCTTAGTTAAGTTTATTCTTAGATATCTTAATTTTTTTGATGTGATGGTAAATAGGATTGCTTTTTTAGTCTATCTTTCTGTAAGTTCACTATTGGTGTATAGAAATGCCATAGATTTCTTGGCATTAATTTTGTATACTGCTACATTGCTGAATTCATTTATTAAGTCTAATAGTTTTTTGATGAAGTCTTTCTATGTACAGTATCCTATCATCTGTGAATAAGGACAGTTTTACTTCTTCTTTTCTAATTTGGATGCCTTTTATTTATTTTTCTTGTCTGATTGCAATGGCTAGTACCTCCAGTACTGTATTGAACAAGAGTGGTGAGAGTGGGCATCCCTGTCTTTTTCTTGTTCTTCGGGGAAATGGTTTTAGTTTTTGCCCATTGAGTATGATGTTGGCTGTGAGTTTGTTATATATGGTTTTTATTATGTTGAGGTATGATCTTTCTATTCCCACTTTGGTGAGAGTTTTTATCAAGAAAGGGTGTTGGATTTTGTCAAATGCTTTTTCTGTGTCAAATGATATGACTAAAGTGATTTTTGTTTTTCAATTTGTTTATGTGATGTATCACATTTATTGATTTGTTGATATTGAACCATCCATGCATCCCTGGGATAAATCCTACTTGGTCATGGTGTATGATCTTTCTGATGTACTGCTGGATCCAATTTGCTAGAATTTTGTTGAGGATTTTGGCATATATGTTCATGAGGGATATTGATCTGTAATTCTCTTTTGTTGTGTTGTCTTTATCTGGTTTTGGTATTAGGGTGATGCTGGCTTCATAGAATGAGCTGGGAAGTGTTCCTCCATCCTGAATTTTTTGGAATAGTCTGAGTAGGATAGTTTCAGTTCTTCCTTGAATGTTTGGTAAAACTCCCCTGTGAAGCCATCTGGCCCAGTCTTTTATTTTCACGAAGCTTTTTGATTACTGTTTCAATTTCTTCCATAGTTATTGTCCTATTGAGATTTTTAGATTCTTCCTGATTGAGTTTTGGAAGGTTGCATTTTTCTAGGAATATGTCCATTTCCTCCAGATTGTCCAGTTTATTGGAATAGAGTTGTGCATAGTATTTTTTAACAATCCTTTGTATTTCTGTGGGGTCTGTTGTTATTTCTCCTTTTTTATTTCTGATTTTGTTTATTTGGGTCCTTTCTCTTTGCTTCTTGGTGAGCCTAGCTAGAGGTTCATCAATCTTGTTTATCCTTGCAAAGAAACACCTCTTGGTTTCTTTGATCTTTTGTATTGTTTTTTTTTGTTTGTTTGTTTTAGTCTCTATGTTGTTTATATCTGATCTTTATTATTTCATTCCTTCTGCTTACACTGGGCTTTTCTTGTTGCTCTCTTTTTAACTCTTTGAGTTGTAGGGTTAGGTAATTTATTACCATTGTTTCTTGTTTTCTGCAGTAGGCTTGTAGAGCTATGAACTTCCTTCTCAAGACTGCTTTCATTATGTCCCATAGATTTTGGATTGTTGTGTCTTCATTGTCATTTGTTGCCATGATGTTTTTTATTTCTTTTTGATCTCTCTGGTAACCCAGTCATTGTTTAATAGCATGCTATTTAGTCTCCATGTGTTTGATTTTTTTGCATTGTTTTTATTGTAGTTTATTTCCAGTTTTATGCCATTGTGATCTGAGAAGATGCTTGATATGATTTCTATGTTTTTGAATTTGAAGAGAATTTGCCTGTGACCCAATATATGGTCTTTCTTTGAAAATGTCCCATGTGAACTTGAGAAGAATGTATATTCTGTGACTTTGGGGTGAAATGTTCTGAAGATGTCAATTAATTCCATCTGCTCTAGTTAGTCATTTAGGATTGATGCGTCTTTGCTGATTTTTTGTTTAGAGGATTTGTCCAATGGTGATAGTGGGGTATTAATGTCCCCTACTATTATTGTATTGCTGTCAATCTCTCCCTTGATATTCTCTTGAATTTATTTATTTATTTATTTGGGTGCTCCTTTATTTGGTGCGTATATATCTTCTCATTGGATTCCTTCCTTTAATATTATGAAGTGGACTTCCTTATCTCTTTTTATGTCCTTCACTTTCAGATCTAATTTGTCAGATATAAGTATTGTAACCCCAGCTTTTTCTCATTACCATTCACCTGAAAAATCTTTTTCCATCCCTTCACCATCAGTCTGTGTGTGTCTTTTTTTCTGAGGTGAGTTTCCTGTAGACAGCAGATATATGAGTCATGTTTTCTTATCTACTCAGTTACCCTATGTCTTTTGATTGGGGCATTTAATCCTTTACATTTAAAGTTATTATTGATAGGTACTTGTTTGTTGCTATTTTTTCATTCTTCACCCCTGTGTTCCTTCTTTGTTTCCTATTTCTTATTTTTACAGCAGATCCTTTAGCATTTTTTGCTTTGTGAGCTTGGTGGTAATAAATTCCATTAGCCCTTTTTTTGTCTGTGATGGTCCTGATTTCTCCCTCAACTTTGATTGATAGCCTTGCTCGGTACAGTGTTCTTGGATTCAGTCCCTGCTTTTCATTACTTTGTATACTCCATTCTTTTCTGTCCTGACATGTGTCCACTGAGAAATCAGTTGATAATCTAATGAGAGATCCCTTGTAGGTAACTTTCTGTCTCTTTCTTTCAGTCCTTTGCTTGTCCTTAATGTTTTCCAATTTCACAATAATGTATTTGTTGTGGGTCTTTTAGGGTTCATCTTTTTCGGAACACTCTGCTTCTTGGACTTGTGTGATTTTTTTCTTCCCTAAGTCAGGGAAGTTTTCTGTCATTATTTCTTCAAACAGGTTTTCTATTCCTTGCTCACCTTCCTATTCTCTGGCAGCCCTATTATGAGGATGTTACTTCATTTCATGTTGTCCCAAAGCACCCTTAAACTCTCCTCCAGCTTTAAATTTTTTTCTCCAATTGATGTTCAGATTGGGTGTTTTTTCTACACTGTTTTCTAACTCTCTAATTCAGTCCTCAGCCTCTTCTACTCTACTATTGAAACCTTCCAGGGTGTTCCTTATTGCACCTATGTCATTCTTTATTTCCTCTTGATTCTTATCCATTTTGTTGAATTTCTCATTCAACTCCTTGTAATTCTTATTGAGCTACTTATAATTCTTAGTCAGACGTTTGAGAATCTTTGTAACCATTACTTTGAATTTTTTATCTGACTAATTACTTGCCTCAATTTCATTTAGTTCCTTTTCTGCTGATACCTTTTTTCTTTCCTTTGGGAATTGTTTCCCCATTTTCTGTTCCTTTGAGTTTGTGTGGCTATGCTCTTAACCTCTACTGCTTCCTCTTTCAAGATGGCATGGTCTCTGCCCTAGAGCTGTGCCTAGCCTGGGAGTGCCTGTGGCAGTGGCAAAGGCTCCCTCTCCAGGAGAGCCTGATTCACCAGCCCCTGAGACTCCTGCAAAATCTAACTGTCCCTCACTCACCTCCTCCCCCCAACCAAACACACACCACACATGTCCACACAATCCGCTCTCACTCTTTTACTCACTCACATTTTCTTTCTCACTGCCACCTTGCTGGCCACCATGTTGGGATCGCTCCAAGTTGTTGTGTTTTAATTTGCTTAATCCCTTCACCTTTTTTCACTCAGCCCTGAAACCTCCTTCCCTCTGATAGCCTTCAGTCTGTACTCTGTATCTATGAGTCTGTTTCTATTTTGTTTATTTTCTTTCACTAGATTCTACATATAAGTGAGATCATATGGTACTCTAACTCTCTAATTCAGTCCTCATCCTCTTCTACTCTACTGTCTTTCTTTGAGTGGCTTATTTCACTAAGCACAATGCTCTCCCAGTCCATCAATACTGTCACAGAAGGTAAAATTTCCTTCTTTTTTATGTAATCATTCTCTTTTTAAATTAAATATTCTCAGTGTTCTAAAGTAGACTAAGTTTAGAAATTCATGTTATGGCTTTAAAAGACAGAGAAATTTAACATCAGGTCTTTTTATGTTTATAAACCTGACCTTATGGAATTATGTATTTTTCTTTTGTTCAATACCTTTGCACGGGTATTTCCTCAATTATGTTTAAAAGTTGTTTTTCTCAGTCAGGTTTTGCTATTCAAAACTCATAAACATATTAGAAAACAATAATAAAAATAAAAAGAGAACAAGGAAATTTTGAAAAAGAATAATAAAAGCGACTATTTTAAAGCATTTATTATGTCAATTAATTTTTGTGGGGTCAATTTTAGCTTTCAGACATTTATTCTTTTAGTGTATTTATTGAGCTGTTATATATCAGGTACTGAGCTAGCAACTGGAGACATGTTAAATGAACAGAACTTATAATTGAAAGATCTGATGCCCAAAACCAGGACTACAGGCTTTATTAGACTAGAAGGACCTGCCAGGCTGTCTCACAAAGAGAGAACAGCAGCACATGCAGAGGTGGGCACTCCTTTTGAGGGGCAGAATGGGAAGGGGTGTGAGCTTAATACACTTGACACACACTGATTGGTGGCTTACTGCATTGTCCATATAGGACAATGGGTATTTGGCAGGTGTGGATTGGTGGCTTACTGCATTGTCCATATAGGACAATGGGTATTTGGCAGGTGTGGATTGGTGGCTTACTGCATTGTCCATATAGGACAATGGGTATTTGGCAGGTGTGGATTGGGGTCCAATATATAGCCCATATAAGGTACATGGTTAATCATTAAGGTATTTCCAGGCTGCAGGTTATGTCATACTCTGGCCACCAGTTGAGGGAAGAGAGGATCTATCAATAACAAAGGAAGATACATATTAATCATAGAAAACACATCTAGTATTTATTAAATGCAAAGTAATATTTTTAATTCTCATGTCAACTATATGACTATGTTCTATTATTAATCTGCTTTTCATTGGTGAGTAAACTGAGGCACAGAGAGGTTAATTGCTCAAGATATCACAATTAGTAGCAGAGCTGAGATTTAATCCCACGCTGCCTGTTTCTAAAAAAAGGAAAGGCCTGTGCTCTTAACCCCTATGATATATTACCTCTTGCTAAATAGATTGTCTCATAGAATAACAAACTATGACTGTATCGTGGAGTAGAGAGAGCCATGAAGATGACATGGTAGTGGGGAATTAAAGTGCGGATAGGAATGACTCCTCTGAGAAGGAATGCTCCTTTGAAACTTTGTTCATTTTCAAGAACATTTTAATAAAATTACATTATATGGTAAATACTTATTGTAATCTAGTTACGTGCTAGGTATGACTTTACTCCTTTCTATTATTAACCATTTAATCTTAACTGTGTCCCTCTGAGGTAGGGACAATAACTCCTTCTTTTCTATATGGGAGGATGCCAAGGCACAGAGGGGTAAGGAGCTTGACCAAGACCATGCAGCTAGAAAGTGTCAAGGCATAATTTGAATCCAAGCCCACACACTGTTTGTCTTAATAAAAGGCAAAGGCAGTGCTGGGGGAGATAAGAGGGCTCATGCCATCCCACTGCCCAAAGACACTCACATGGACTTTAAGGACTGATTTCATGTTACAAAAGAATTGAGCAAAGAAAGCAAAAATCATAGGTGAGTCTACCTTTTGAGGCCAAAAAACATTAAAACCAATAATGGCAGAACTTGATGTAGGTAGAGGGTATGATATGTGCTTACTCTGCTTCTGATTTTGGTGGCCCTTCCATGGTCAGTGGTAGGGAGTCCAGAAGTCCACATTGAATGATGACTATCATGTGCTCAGAATTAAATGACTAGCTCCAAATCACAGAAAGTTAAACTGTTTCTCTTTTATAGACTAGAGACTGAACTAAAATTGTATAAAACCAACCTTTCCAGCCATAACTATGGTTATGTATCTGGAAGGTAGAGAATGTCTCCTGGAGGTTCTTGGTGGTTTTCATGAGGCCCACTGTAGAGCCCAATATTTTTTATTGAGATTTACATTATTGTGATTATCTATATGTATAGCAAAGTTTCTGGCAAAGTTACAGACCATGGCTTTTTAAACTTTCATGTGCAAATGAATCATTTGTGATCTTGTTAAAATGAAGATTCTGATCAGAAGGTCTGGGTTGGAGCTTGAACTTTTGTAATTCTAAAAAGCTTCCTGGTGATGTTGGCAGTCATGTCATAGGACATACACATGGTCCCAGGATCATACAGTGAGGTGTACACATTTATTAGTATACTAGAGGCCCGGTGCATGAAAGCGGGGGGAATCCCTCAGCCCAGCCTGCCCCCTCTCACAGTCCGGGACCTCTCAGTGGATGTCCTACTTATGGCCACAGTCTGAGAGCAGAGGCTCAGAGCAGGCACCATGTATGTGTGTGTGTGTGTGTGTGTGTGAGCCTGCTGGGGGCCTGCCTCCAACCACACCATGGAGGCTTGGAGCAGGCACCCCTCTGTGTTGATCTCTCAGGCTCCTGGCCTCGCCTGCATGTTGTTCTCTCCCTTGAGCTGTGGCCAGGGCTGAGTGCTGCCTGCCAGCCACACTTGCCTGTGACCAAGGAGCAGGCCCTGCTGCTTGCTGCCTGTGGGCTGTGCGTGCCTGCTCATGATCCGATCACAGTGGCAACCAGGAGCAAGGCCCTGCTGCCTAGCCCTGCCTGCGAGGCCCTGCTGGGGCCTGCCTGCTGGCATTGCTTGCCTGAGGGAGGGCAGCTGCTCATGGGTTGCTGAGGCAATGCCTGCTGGGCTCACGTTACCAGGGTGATCCCGCCAGCGTCCTGCCCCACCACTATGGATGCCACCATCTTTGTCATGGAGTGGTGGTTAATTTCATATTACTCTTTTATTAGATAGGACTAGAGACCTAATGCACAAAATTCATGCAAGGGGCTCAGTCCTTGTGTCCACGACTTCATCCAGAAGGTCACCCAGACAGTCGTTGGGCTATTCAGTCTAATTAGCATATTAGCTCTTTATTATATAGGATTTATTTTGGGTCAAATAGATGCTCTTCCTTTGGCTTCCCACTGGGTCTTCCCTTTGTATGGTCAGACAGTTGCTACTTGCTCTAGCAAACTTCTGTTTTTGAGACAGTCACAGCCAACTTGGGGATTTCAGAAGGTTGTGATATTAGCAGAGAACTCTCATCATTCTGGCTTGTTGTTTTATGCATGCTTCAAGGCAGTAGTTCTCCAAGTGTGAGCCCATTAAAAATGCATGCTGACACCCACCAGAAGGGCCCCAGTACTCAGCAGTATCTTTTCTCTCTTACTCCTCATTCTCTATTGCATTTCACAGCTGTTATTCCAGCCTTGCCCACATTCCTCAGGGCCTCCTCCTTTTCCCATTCCTCTATATCTTATAATCTTTCATCCTACTTTGTGGAAATGGAGACTCAAGTTCCTCCATCCATCTTTCTTTTAGCTTCATAAGAGTTTTATACCAACACTTCCTCTTCAACTCAAATGTTACCCTTGTTTTCACACACTTTTATTTCTTTATTGTCAGAAGATTAGTTCCCTTATCTGTGCTCTTATTTCTATTTCAACATACCTCTGAGACTGTCCCACAAATTACTGTCATTCTTGTATACATTTCGTATTCTATCCTTATCCCCTCTTTACTCTATTCTTAGATGCCCAGTTCTTACCTTTCTTTTACAAATATTTATTTAGGAAGTTAAAGAAACATTTGCCAAGTAGAAAGAATTATATAATGAATTCCCATTTGCTCTTCAACTAACTTCAGTTATTATTGAAATTTTCTAGTTAGAAGCATCTTCCCTCAGCCATGTTTTCCTTCAGCTGCACCCTCCTTTTTGGTTTCATTGTTCCTGCCTCAGCCTCACCCAGAAAGTTCATCAGAGACATTTTACAGGACTCAATTTGGGGCCATTCCTCAGGCCTTATTCTCCTCTGACTTCTCTGCAGCTTTTTCTTTTTTCTCAGGCAATTTCCACTGAGCAGTTGAAGTCACACTGGTTATTGGTGGAAGGACTTTGGTTAAGGTGACCAGATTTAAAGTGGTACATTCCTAGAAGTGGGATCACTGGGTCAAAAGGCAGTTGCATTTTTAGTTTTTTTATGAAACTCCATATTGTTCTCCACAGTGGCTGCACCAGTCTGCATTCCCACCAGCAGTGAACGAGGGTTCCTTTTTCTCCGCATCCTCTCCAGCACTTGTCATTTGTTGATTTGTTGATGATAGCCATTCTGACAGGTGTGAGATGGTATCTCATTGTTGTTTTGATTTGCTTCTTTCAGATGATAAGTGACTTTGAGCATGTTTTCATATGTGTCTCAGCCTTATTTATGTCCTCTTTCGAAAAGTGCCTATTTAGGTCAGAAACACCAATCAGAAAGGATATATGCATCCCTATGTTCATAGCAGCACAATTTACCATAGCTAAGATTTGGAATCAGCCTAAGTGTCTATCAACAGATGAATGGATTAAAAAACTGTGGTACATCTATACAACGGAATGCTATGCTGCTGTAAAAAGGAAGGAATTCTTATCATTTGCAGCAGCATGGATGAAACTGGACAGCATTATGCTAAGTGAAATAAGCCAGTCAATGAAAGAAAAATACCACATGTCCTCACTCATCTGTGGATAATAATAACCATTAGAAACTGGTGAACAAAAATAGATACAGAGGCAGAGCAGCATCAAACAGTCAAATTACAGCAACAAGGACAGGGAGGGTTGGGGGTGGTAATAGATCAACCAAAGGACTTTTATGTATGCATTTAAGCATAACTAATGGACAGAAAACACTAGGGGGAAGGGGAGGCGGGGGGAAAGGCAGGGGAAAAAAGAGATGTATGTACTAATCTTTGTAATACTTTATGTAATAAAAATGTAATAAAAAATTAATAAAGTGGTACACCATTGACCGGGGGGTGGTCTTTTTCCCCCTCTTTTATTATTATTACTAGGGGCCCGGTGCACAAAAATTTGTGCACTCGGGGTGGAGGGAGTCCCTCAGCCTGGCCTGTGCCCTCTCACAGTCTGGGACCCCTCAGCAGATGTCCTCTGATGGCGCCTTTTGTGTGTGTGTGTGTGTGTGTGTGTGTGTGTGTGTGTGTGTGTGTCGCCACTGGGGACCTGCCCCCAGCCGCACCTGAGACTCAGAGCAGTCCTCCTGTGTGTGTCTACCTGCCAGAGGCCTGCCCCCAGGCACACCGTGGAGGCTTGGAGCAGGCACC